>VXAA01002850.1:0-27033 GCA_013399115.1 Anseranas semipalmata
TGCTCTTCGCTTACAGTGGGAAGCACTCTGTTCCCCCGGCCCTCACCTGGACGTTTGGGGACTCAGGAGGTGTGGGAAGCCTGACTGGCTGTGAAGACTGAGGCCAAGAAGTTGTTAATTACCTCAGCCTTCTCCATGTCTGTTGTTAGCAGTCCTCCATCTTCATTTGTCAGAGGTGGTACACTCTCCTTTGTCTTTATTTTCTGGCCGATGTACCTGTAGAATCCCTTCTTGTTATTCTTTGTATCCCTCGCCAAGTTTAGCTCTGTCAGCACCTTGGCTTTCCTGATCCCCTTCCTGCACGTCTGGACAGCGTTTCTGTGCTCTTCCCAGGGCACATGGCCCTGTTTCCACTGCCTGTGCATTTCCTTCTTTTGCCTAAGTTTGACCAGCAGGTCCTTGCTCAGCCATGCCAGCTTCCTGCCTTCCCTGCTTGATTTATTACACATGGGGATGGAGAGCTCTTGCGCTCTAAGAAAAATATCCTTAAAGAGTTACCAGCTCTGATCAGATCCTCTGTCCCTAAGGACAGTATCCCATGGGACCTCGACCACTAATTCTTTGAGCAGCTGGAATTTTGCTCTTCTAAAGCTGAGGGTCCTGAGTTTGCTCTTTGCCAGGCCCACATCCCTCGAGATCACAAACTCAACCAGGGCATGGTCACTGCAAACCAGACTGCCTCCAATCTTAACCTCTTTAATGAGGTCATCCACACTGGTGAGCACCAGGTCCAGTAACGCTTCTCCTCTGGTTGGTTTGTCTGATACCTGGACAAGGAAGTTGTCCTCAAAGCACTCCAGGAGTCTCCTGGATTGCTTACTGCCTGCCGTGTAGCTTTCCCAGCAGACTCCAGGTGGTTGAAATCCCCCAGCAGGACGAGAGCCTGTGAGCGCAATGCTTCTTGTAGTCGGAGCAAGAAGGCCTCATCAACAGGCTCCCCTTGATCATGAAATGTGACGTCACATGAATTATGACTGTGCTGACCCCCTGAGTTCACTGTTAATACAAATGATGCAGTGTTTGTAACTAATCTCCAAGCACCATCCAAGCTATTGTTTCTCACCTCATAATTTCATCTGCACGCTGCTTCCCTAGCTTGCTGAAAGAAGAGTATAATGCCATACCAAATCCAAATGCCATTTCTGCTCTCTCTGCAAAGCCTTGTGGCATGATTTTAAAAGGAAATTAGACGGACTCATCAAGAACAAACAATACCAAACTCACGTTGGCTGTTACTTATCTCTTTGTTATCTTTTAAGGGCCTACAGGTTGCATGTTTATGCCAGTTTAATTGAAGTTACACCAACTGATCTAAACTTTGCTGCTCCTTCTCCCAGATCTCTCGAGGTCTCCCTTCCACAGGATCACATCTTCCAGCTCGCTGGGTCCGCTCAAGTCGCCCGTCACGGGCCTGTCTTTGGAGATGAACTTTCAGCAGTGACCCTATTCTTTGTACAGTATTATCGGGTAACTCAAGACCTGCAGATGTATCTGATTATTGGAACTGTGGAAACGATTGCCACAAAACCCGAAACCGTGACCTTTCCGTGAGTGTTATCAGCCAAGCTGGGGGGGAGCAACAGAGATGATTTATGAGCATTCATTAAAATTACATGAAACCAATTATTTATATTGAACTGAGAGGTTCAGGCTCAAAACCAGTCTGCTTCCTAGTTCAGGGCATTTGGACGTGGAAAAACTTGGCACAATGTGAACATAACAGGATTAAATACATATTTTTTTGAAATACCTATTTTTAGCTGGCCAGTGGCCATTAGATGAAGGCGTAAAGTGGTATTGCTGTTTTTCCCTTGCTTTAGAATTAGAAACACAAGCAGCCAGGCTGGGTTTTGTATTGGATAATACCAGCACTTTGTGCAACCAACTACATCACTGAAGGCAACACTACTTTTACACACAGCAGTTTCTACAGGCAACCGTGCACCTAAGCCGTAAATCGTACATCTTGTATCATGAGACCATAACATGAAATTGCCATGCTGTGGAGAACTGCCAGCATCGGGTTGGGCTTAACTTGCTCGCAGGGTTCAACCAACATGTTTGGAGGGGCACGTGAAAAGCAATCCCTGTTTATCGCGCCCGCCTCCCTGCCAGGGACCTATCTTTGGTCACCGAGTGGCGGTTCGTGCAGCGAGCGACTTGGGGGTATTTCTCGCGGGGCTTACAGTAAAAGCCAGCTAAAGTGCCTTCCACCACGTGGTGATGAAAAGGAGGATCAAACAGCTCCCGGAGTGAAGCCTCTTCCAGGCTGGGGTTTCTATATATAGAGGAGTTCAATAAACACCATTATGAACTGCCTGCAATCCGCCTGCCCAGAATTAAGGTCACACACATACTTCTCTGTAGGTCTGTGCTTCTTCACCAGCTCGTTTAGTTTACAAATTAAACAATTACACGTGAGACGCTGGCTGCATAATAAGTAGTTATAAATCAAACTGGCTACCATCCGACAACACACATTAGCCAGCAGATAAGGTGACTGCGGAGGAAAGCAAGAATGAGATTTTTAAACCCAGGTGTAAAATCCATTGTAAAGGTCAGGTTTATAAGGAGATCATCCCAAAACGCTAATGACATGACAGTTTTATGAGGCTGGAAAATGATAGCTTGGCTGAAGCCGAGTAATACTAGAGCAAGGGATTTATTTAAATTGGACAACTTATTTTTTATTTTGAATTTTGTCCTTGATCCTGCCAAATCTTACTGAGATGAGAAATCCTTCCTTGTGTAAGTAGCCCCTTTCTCCATTCAGTTGAACAGCTAAGGTAAGAAAAGGCTATTTAGGTAACTAAGGCATTATTCTGTAATCTTACATTCAAAACTTTTACATGTTTTTCTGCAGCATATATAATTGAAAGGTTATATCCATTTTTAATGTCTATACTTTGCAAAAATATATATATATATATATATAAAACATCAATTCTTAACAGCTAGCCTCAGAAATAGAAATGGTAGAGTTGTTACACAAATTTTAACACAATTGTGTCTTAGAGAAACTGCATTTCTCTACTGTGGTACAGGAGGACAACCTGTCCAGAAGAGTTTATAGTCAAATGTATCCTTTTAACATAAATTCATACAAACATAACCTGTACCACCTTAGTGGGGCACACTAAGGATAGACATTTGTACATCTAACCAGAGCAAAAGTACTTTTTCATTGCAAGGTAAAGAGCTCTCTCACCTTAATACTGTTTCTTCAAAAAGCAGTGTTAACGTCAGGTCTGTTTTTTTTTTTTTTTTTACTTTGCCCTAATTCCTGTGCGATGAGTGAATTCAGTCTCTAGAAGACTGAAAGCTCCTGGACACATCCTTCATCAATCGGGCAGTTCTTTTCATGCTGAAAAATAGTGCAATTTTCATTAAATTGCAATTTTAAGCTTCAGCCTCAAAACATACAAGATCTATTGCTCTGCCTATAGCTATGCTGGGTTTTTGCTTATATAGCTCTGTCTTTCTCCCAGTTCCTTTAATCAATGGTGATTTAGGAAAAATAGGATTATTTTACATCCCATATTTTCTTCTCTCCAAGCAGCCTGAAATTCTCCAAGTCTACTATTTTGCTCCGCCATGGTATTAGTAAAACGCATGTGGCGTTCCAGCACTCGGCGGGGTTTCGGAGGGCTCCCTCCAGGCGGGCCGGATCCTGCGAGGTGTTGAGCGCTTCCCGGGAAGCAAGGAGCTCTCTGAAATCCCTGTGATCCGGGTCACCGGGCCAGGCGGAGCCAACCGTATCTCCCCCTGCGCCATCCCGTGAATCCTCCCCCTCCGCAGCACGCGCCAGCCCCGTCCTTCGGGGCTGCCCTCGAGGAGGGTCTGGGTTCGTGAATCAGAGACAGAGGGAATGGCACCGCAGTCAGTGGTGCATTTGGGGCAAGCACCAGCTGCTCTGGAGACCCCTGTGAAGAAATGCTGATGCATTCACCCATGACAGCCAGAAATACCCTACAGAGGCCATGCAGCCAAGCAAGCCCCTTTTGCTCAGAGGCTCGTGCAGTCATGGGGTGCTTTCCTACCCCTCTGCTCACACCGGCACGCCACGGCTGAGCACTCTGCTGGGGACCCGGCCTTATCCTGCACTTGCTGGTGGCCAGCAGCTGTGGGGCAGGCAGGGGTGGCACTTTCCGGCGAGGACGGGGGCACCCTCCCCTCTCATCTCTCACATTTTGGTGCAGGCAGGAGTTTCCAAGTCTTGGCTGCTGATGCAGGCAGTGTCCGTGCTGAAGCGAAGCAGCAAGATGTCTACGCTGCTCCGGGATAACCTCGTACCTCTCTGCTGCCTCCGACCTTGGTTTCGCCACTCCGCTAGCTTGGGGTCAGCGGAGCAGCTTGGTTTCAAACACGGCCTCCCCTTTCAGGCAGGTGGTTTTCCACGCATGTGCTCGTTGCTGTTGAATCGTCAAGGTACGTTTGTCGTGAGATGAGGTGAGGACATTTGCAGCACGAAGCACACGCTCGGCAAGCGTGCCTGCTGCCTGTCTCCTTCGAGGTGAGAAATGGGTTCCCACCAAAACCCTGGCAGAGCCCTGACTCAGACCCCACGCATCCGAGCACCCTGCCCCAGAGGCCAGCCGCAGCCCTGCGGTGCTGCCCCGAGCCTCCTGTGTCTTTCTACTGCTCCGGAGCTTCCAGCTGAGAAAGCAGAGGGAGAAACAATCATCCCAGGTCAGTCAGAAGACATCAAACGTTGCTTCTTCCAGCTGAAACATTAAAGCACTGGAGCTTCACTGCTGTGCCAGGCAAAATGATCTGCTTGCCCTGACGTGGAACGTTTTGCTCTTCATTGGCAAGCAGATCTTGGCACGTTTAAGCTGCATTTACATCAGAGGAAAGGAAATTTAGTTGGGGCTGAAGTCCCAAGTGACCGCTGACACGGAGATGTTATTGCAAGGTTGAGAAGGCCCAGTGTGAGGCAGGCACCTGACTGATGGCTCTCCATCCGAAAGGACAGGAACCCAACCCGTCGCTCCCCACACGTGCTCTTTGGCCCTACGGGTGTTTATACAAACCAGGACAACTTTAGTACGGGAGACAAAGAGCAGCCTGAGCCAGTAACAGCTCTAGCAGTTTGTGGCTGCAGGGCAGCACGCAGCACAGAGGTACCTGAGCTAGCTTTAAATTGTCAAGCCGGGGTGCTGCTGTTCATCTGCAGAAGTGGGGGGGTTACGTTGGGCTGGGACCTCTCGCCCCCAGGCACCCTTTGCCTCTCCTTTTTATCTGATCACACTGCAGTCACCTCTGCAACAGCAAATAGCCCCAGGGGCCAACCCCAGAATGTTCGCTTTGTCAGAGAAATTTTACTTGGTTTAGCATTTGTGATGTGAAAGAGAATGAAAAAAAGAGAGAGCCTAAATTTTTCCACAGAAGCTGTTTCTCACCTACTGCTCTATGTTTTAGAGGACTGGAGAATTAACTTTATATGAGTTTTATCCCTTTAAAATGACTTTATGTATTCTTGTTCCTGTTTCCTGACTGCCCCAAAGGACAGAAATGCTCCCAGTGTAAGACTCTCCCCCACACCATAAGAACAGAAGGGAAAGACAACAGCAGCCATCTCTCCAACCGCCTGAATCCAAAATTATCTGCTCAAAACAAACAGGCGATATGTCCTTATATATCTCCCTGCCTGATTTTTCAGGCTGAAAAGACTCAAGGTAGACTCATTAAAGCAGCTTTATGCTTCTCTGGCCAGACTTTGAGGTTCACTACTCAGCAGTTCATCCCACTTAACACCAGAAATGCAGTCAAACTGCTTAAACCAGGAGTGCAGGCTCTTTGCATAGCCAGCAAAGAGGGAATTAAACCCACCGAGTCTCTGTTGCTCTGTTCATCATTCACTAGGCAGGGAGGCCTTTGATGATTAGCTTCTTCCTTCAGACAAGTCACTTTGGTGTGTGAAGGTATGTAAAACAAGCCATAAAATAACCACCTTGCTTCCCATTTACAAGGAAAAGCAAAGTTTCCAGAGGGATGGTGTCTTTTTGGGGTCTCACAGAGGTACGTGAGGTACCGGAACCCACTGCTGGGTTTCAATATGAAGACCTGTGAGATGGGTTACTCCATCTGAGCTGGGGTCAGCAGTCTCACTAAGTCCAGGTCGCTAAAGGGAAAGCAAAAGAAAAACAGTCTGTGCTTTGGGTTGTTTTTGTGAATGGTGGCAGACCTGGTGAAGATGTTCGAATGGGTTTGTACGGAAAAAAAGCAGTCATATGTAAGCTTAGTGTCTGACACCTCAAACAACACCGCAGCAACAGGCGTAGCTTGAATGAACATCTGAGCCCTGATTCACATGCATTTAACTACTGTATGTTCATCTGCAGGCTGGAGAAGGTCCATGAAGGTCTTATTCTGGTACACCGGCATCTAAGCCTGTTGACTTTCCAATGCAGTAAATCATACGATGCGAATATAAAGCAAGCGTAAAACACAGAGCAATGATTTTCTATCACTGGCTATTAAAAGGAAGAGTACATTGTTCTCTTTGGACAAATTCCTACTCTCGGCTGAAATCTCCATACATCCTACCGTGAATATGTCGAGAAGGGTAGGCACTTAAAGCGATGGGGGCTAAAGTCAAGCAGCACTTGACGATAAAGCTCTATTAACACATATCCTGTTTGTGCTGCACAGTTGTTTTTAGTGATCAGAGACAGCGAAAAGCAGCTCCAGGGATATGGCGGCAACCCGAGAAGAACCGCGCAGCGACGGAGGGAGCACAGCCCATAGCACAGCACAGCGCTGAGCCGAACAGACCGGTGCCCGTCTCTCATGTACGTCGCCAGCTTCCCAGTCACACGATTTCACCCAGGAGTGATATAACTAGTCGTGTATGCTTAGGGGAAACCCGCGATTTATCAGATTCTAAGCCAGAGATTAATGTTCTCCCTCTTTACCTAGAAAAGATGGTCATCCAAGGTTACGGGAGAAGTAGCTGAGAGATCAGCACGCAAAAACTTCGATGGCAGCTGCCCTAGTCTGTTAGGCAGGCTTTTCTACTCCAGAGCAGATGGCTTTGAAGTTGGCACAAAAGCCAAACGGACGAGACATCGATACACGTACCAAAGCTTTCTCGCCCCCGCGTGCACTAATGCCCTCTGAAGACGAGTCACACCGGACTTTCACGGAGAGGTCTCGGTGTGCGAGTGTGGAGGAAGCTCGTCACAGTCTCCTCTGTAACAAATGAGTTTTGCTCCCGAGCTTTGCTAGTCGGGAAATGGTTGGGCAACTGAAAATTCAATTCTGTCACAGTATGCTGCTGCAAAAGAGATGGAGATACATTTGGTTTAGCAACCAGGTTTTACCACATTCTGCACAGGTTTTATTTTCAGATATCATGTTTATAAATTTAAGTACTAGAAGTGCTTAGTTAGAACATCTTAAAAATAAACCTAGGTTATTTTTAAGAGCATCCCAAAAAGGAAAACACTGAAAATTGAAGAGATAGCTTTTTCTCTTGTGCTTATCAAACAGAGGATGCTATGTTATATGATTTAGGTCAAATACTGTTACTTTGCATTAGGGGAAAGAAAAAAACCAAACACATGAGCAGTAAGAAAAGTCAGTAGAGCTATCCGTATTCCCAATAGTGCCTTATAAAGTTTTCTGCAATTGTATAGCCTTGTTGCTGTTCCTGTGCAGAGTGTCTCCCTGGATATGAATATTACGGAATCTGGTTATCATTTCCTGACTGATCAGCTGAGCTACCAGAATATGGATTATCTGATCTTCCTTAATACAGAGTGTTCTGGCAGTACTTTATGGCTGTGTTGGCTGGTTGGCAATGCAGAACAGAATACCTTAAAAATAAAAAGGTAATGGAAATTAACAACATGTAAAATAATCAACTTTTTTTCCCCCTATAAATCACAGAGAGGAGGCAATTTCCTCTTAATATAAAGTTATCTTGGTCGTTGATTTGCAAAACTAGAGAAATAAAACTAGGTACCAAGCTGATATCTGGGCACCGCACCTTGATCACGTGCCCCTGACATCAGTACAAGGCGAATCTTCTCCTGCTTTGGCCAGAGGAGTGGCTGGCCTGTTGGCTTTACAGCATAACTCCAGATTTACACTCGCATGAAAGCAGAATCAACCGCTCATTCCATCTGCTGAACAAGTCGCAGTGCTGCTCCAGCGTTTTCACTGGGCGTGAGAAAGGGGATTCCTCCCAACCAAACATTATTTCAATCCCCCAAAGCAGAAGATGATTTCAGTTTCTAAACGAAAGAGCACGGCAATGTACCCAGCTGGGTTTGTACTAATCAAGCAGCATTGTAACAGCTCTCGTCAGTCTAATTTTAAGCACAGGGTACCATAACAATCATCTTCATTACCCATTATCAGCTGGACAGGACTAAAATATATTTTAGTAAAAGATAGGAAGGTGAAGCGAGACATCTGAAATCTGTTGCCTTAAGGACTTGGTATCTTCCACAGACAATTTATTTTATGTCACATTAATGCTGACATAAGCACTAAGCAGAGGATGCAGTAGCTGCACTGGCTATTTATAGAGGCACTGTGTAAAGATCAGCAGATGGTTTCAGAACAGCCATGCACTTCACTTGCAAAAATTTCTAGAAGAGAAATTAGATCATTAGACAAAACAATAATAGTAATTCATAGTTACACCTCGGACAAGGTAGATGTTACGTTCTTGGCACTAGGTTAAAAGTTAATCATATTTCCAATCCCAAACATTTAAACTTAACAATTCATCAGATTTTTGAAAAAAGTGTAGGTAGATGTACTGGTTTGGAGTCCCCACTGATCACCCTCAAATTCTACTATTAAATCGTGGGTATTTTTTTTTTTAAATAAAAGCTGACACTGGAAAATAACCCACAAAACAAAACCCAGCACCCTTTCTACCACTGTCATTAAAATGTTACAATTGCAGCTGTGGGTTTTTGCCAAAATGTGCATTAAGTATAAAGTACAAATACACAGCATCCCTTTAAAAACAAGGCACATTTTGATGAGCGTTTGACTGGAAAATACTCCAAAGCAAGTTTCAGCTACATCAGTATAAAAGTATAATTATCAGTTTTATCTTTGAAGGTGGCTGTGTCTTACCTAGCCCCGTTTAGTGCCTGCAGCTGTCAAAGAAACTTGCCTAATTTCCCGGCTCTGCTGTGTAAGTGGCAAGCTCTTTCAGAGTGCTCCAGTCCCCAGGATGAATATATACAATGTGTTTGTACAAAAGTGCAAGCACTGAAGGGGCCAGCAGCCAGTGGGCATCTACAGGATCAAAGATTTTTTGTAGCAACTGGGAGCAAAGAGTAAAAACAAACATTGTGATCACCGCTAGTGAAGGACGAAGAGCTCAAGCTAGCCATGTGATAGAGCCATCAGGAAGGATGTCAAAAACTGGGTAATAAAATCTGGGAAATGTGAAGTTCACGTGACCTTTTCATGTGGAAAGTGAGCTCTCCATGGAGAGTGCTCTCTTTGAGCTGCCAGATGGGAGGAAATACCCAGCACAAGACCTTCACCCCTCTCACTTCAGCGTTCAGATCAGAACAGAGCCTGTGCTTTCACTAATCGCCGATTACATCTGACAAGCAGCATTAACAGCCAAGAGGGAGGATATCCTGACCTTCATTAGACATTCACAGAGCTGTGAGCTAGAAGCAGCTAACTTTACCAGCAACCTGATAAAATTCACCTTATATAACAGAATCAGAGCGTGGTTGAAGGCGGAAGGCAAGGCAGCCCAGAACAAGACACCTGGCTTTGGAATTTCAAGATTTAGTTTGAAATACTTGGTCAGGAGTGGAAATTGAGAAAAGTTGTACCGTTGGACTAAAGGAACTGAACTGAAACCCTGGATCCAGGCAGCTCTGACGTTTGCAACACCTGAAATGCAGATTTGGCGCTTTGCAAGACAACATGTGTGATTTTCTGTTCCTTTTTGTCCATGTGTATCACAGCTTACTAATGTGAATGGCAGCGCGGCAAACTCATGCAGCACCTCTGCACATCAGATGAGCAACTGGCAGGTTTGCAGACCTACAAAATTACCCATCCTCGCCGTTTTAAGCAGAACAGGTGCTCTGTTACAGTTACTGCCCATGCTATGGTCCCAGCAAAGGCTCTGTTCGGGACAGGATCCCAGCAGTGCTAAAAGCAGAGTCCAGACCTCACAGAGAGGCTCCAGCAAAAACTTTGAGGGGCTGAAATGGAGGCAGTGAGGAGGGAAAGTGAAGTGATCAGAGTAAACCCAACACATGGCCTGTTAGGCTGCAGGCATAAAATAGGCAGTCTGAGGACATTTCATTTTCAATTTGGCTTTAGGCTACCTGACCCAGCTCCTCCCTTTGTAATTTTTAATTAAGCCTTTAAAAAAAATAAAAAGAGAGAGAGAGGCAGTGTTGTTTCAACAACTCAAAGAAGATAAGTGGGTTGCTGTGGATTTCTGCAGCACTTTCTCGTCTCCCAGCTGTAACTTGCTGCCTGTGTTCGCTTCAGATGCTTGCCTTTTACAGGCAAGTGTTAGCAGGGCTACATGCTGCATCCACGCTTTAAATGAGCCCATACTTAGCTGCATAGTTTTAGTAGATCTCTGAGACAGGGCCAGCATCTGCAGGGACCTTGCAGATTCCCTTGCTAAATGGCAACAAGGGAGATGTGCTTAGGGGCACCTATGGGGCAGATTGGCACCTACGGAGCAGAGGAGACATCTGTCGTGCCCATATTTTAGCAGCACTAATCCATGTCAGGAAGAGCAGGTTCGAAGCCCTCGGGGGTTGAAGTCAATCACATTGAAATGCCGCGCACAAGAGGATCGGGGGTGGCAGACGTCTGATTGAGGTCTAGATGGGTCACATTCATTTAGGGCAGGAGGCATTTGGGAATTTCAAGGAGAGTTAAACCCTTGCCAGCCGTGCCTCTCTGCCGTGGGTGGCAAGGGGGAACAGAGACGAGCTGCAGCTGTCCTGTTTCAGGACAGGAGCCGAGGTGCGCGTACGGCTCTCGGGGGGCTATCTGAGAGGCTCCAGCTTTGGACATGCGAACAGCGCGTGTAACCGGAGCTACGCAAGGACACCCAGAACGTCCCCACGCTGTGCGACGCAGCGTGGGCTGAGGACCCTTATAGATGGCTGCACTCGCTGCACAGCAGCAGAGCCGGCAGGGAGGGCTGCATCAGGCTGTAACCACATCCATCGGGCTGTAGCCACATCCATCGGGCTGTAGCCACATCCATCTCCACCGAGGCGGTTACCTCCAGCTCGGCGCTTCGATGTCCTGGCTGTATTGCTTCTGATTCCAGAGCTACCTTGTTTGATGTTGACTTTAGAATCTCAACACCCTGCTCCCTTGCACATGTGCTCTTCACTGGTGGGAAAGCTGGAATACAGTGTTAATGCACACAGACACAGCCAGGAGTATGGAGCTTTTCTTCCCGCAGCCTGGGAAACCACACCACATCATGACTTGCCTTCTATTCCCTTTCATAAGGAACTCATAGTACCAATATATTTCTTAACAAGTCCTGCATCGTTCAACAAGCCAGCCTAGCTACATAATTGCTACTATAAAAATATTTAGTGCCTGCTGCATAGCATTGTTCACATCCAAGGGCATTTAGAATTATTAAGATCCTGCAGCCCTGAGGTACAGACATTATAATGATGTTTCTAGCTCTATGTTGTAAATAATTTTTGAAGACGCTGAAATCTAGGCAGTAAGAGTTAAAGAGCAGATTATGGCTGCAAAGCTGCTGGCAGTTTGGAGAATAATGTAACATACACAGTTCCTTTGCTAGTGAAGGACGACAGCCCAGCTATTGCTGTGCTTTGGATGAGAAAAGCTTATATGTCTTTGTACAGAAATAGCCTTTCGCTGCTCTTTCAGATCACAGATGCAATCATGCTTCACTCATTTCCTTTACAGACCGCAAGGTGGCAAAGACCGCGTGGTGCTTGGATCCTGGACGGTGGACGGGAGCGCGGAAACACGAGGCCCTGGGCCGCAGACGGGCAGAGCCGTGCGGCGTCCACCGCCCCCGAGGGAGCGGGAACCACAGCGGCACTCACTTGGATAAGCGGGTTATACTCGCTTCCCATAGGAAGGACGGAGAGTGAGGAAGAAAACCAATGTCCAGATGCTGCAGCAGAAGACGGGCTTCCAGGTGGAGTCCCTAAAAGGCCAGGTCTTCACGCGTGCCAGGTCTCCAGAGCCTAACATGGACCGGTGTCATTGCAAGGCTTGCTGATGATTCACGCTGCAAATAAACCTCGGGAGGCAGCAGGTGCTGGCGCTGTCAGAGCCCTGAGGGCGATTGTTTTCTAGTGAACAGAGTAATTTGAAAGGTATCTGTGCCATCTTGCCAAAAACACAAACCGTGCCATGATTATTTTTGGATATCCAGATATCCCTCAGGGAAGAAGCCACACTGGTTATGTCACGCATAAATCAGAGCTACCTGCGGACACCATCACTGAATTTCCTACACGGGTTTTGAAATGGCCACCTACCCAAACCAGGGGCTACATTTTTCCTCGCCCCATAGCAACCTATGTGGAACTATTAGGCATCCAAACTTTCTTTTAATCTATGCATCAAACTACCTGCTTTCTCAGGGGTCAAAATGCTAGCTGGGATAGAGGTGTAGGGCAGGGAATAGAGCAAATGGAGGAAATGCTGCCTGTCTTGCAGGCATCAGTGAACTCATAGGAAACAGGTATGCCTTCCAAAACTCTGCTGGCTTTAGACATCACCTTCCCACACAGCTGCTTGGCCTAGTAGTGTGGTTTAAGCTGCAGCCCTGCCACCAGAGCTCTCCCACAGAAATGGGAGTAGGACTGCAGCCCCCTCTTTCTCGGCACATTCCTGTCTTGCTCCTTAGGCTCCCCGGGGTGTGCTTTGTGCTCCCTGATAGAGCATGGCTTTTTGTTCTTGTTTTACATGTCTGCTCCTGGGGGAATGGCACTGTGCAGAAGGGAGGGGGATTCACGCGCTGGCTCGGTGCTATCCCAGCACATCTCATAGCAGGGATGGAGCTGGATGGGTGCTCGTCCCACGACAGCGGTTTCGGGTAGTCACAGGTGGGTGAAGGCTCTCCTAAACCCCTGTAAGGGTTAGCCACTAGGGGGGTGCAAAGGTCTGAGTTTGGGTTATGCTTGGTTCTTGCTGAAGTTATTTTTATGACGCTTTATTTTCAATCCGCTTTCAGCGCTGTGCTGTGCCCAGCCCTCTCCTGCTTCTCACTAAACTCACGATGAAATTAAAGCGTGTGACATCACCTGTCCCTGCTGCTCTGCACATTGCATTTCAAAGGCAAAATCCTTCTTCATGTGTCAGGACCCCAGTGAGATTGATAGGATTCAGGATGGAGAGTGTACCAGGAATCATGAAAAAAAAAAAAAACCACTCCATATGTGAGCAACAAAGCTTGCTCTACACAGCAAGAATGAGAGTCTTAGAAAAGGATGTGTGAATATATGGATATTAGGGGAACAGAGAGGGATTATGCAGAAAGAAAAAAGTTTCTGCAAGACTTCCTTAACATTATTTTATTGGTGTTCTTGTGTCATATCTGTGGACAATGCTGGTTATCTGTTGTCTCACATTTCCTGTCTCAGAAGGCTGTCTGACCCCCAGTTCTTTCCAAAAATAATTATAATATAACTCATGCAGTGCAATGTTCTGCAATTATGCTTTCCCTAATTGCACTAAAAATTAGTGTTTTTCCAAGTCCTTTTCACTATTTCGAAAAGAAGGTCTGCAAATCCAGTGTGAACAAGCACTATTTAACTCACTAAGGCAGTATACTTTCTGTCTGCATAACTAATTTTGAACACACAACATGTTTGGAGTAATTATCAAGCACACATATCGGGGGTAACATTAAGAATTCAAAGTTCTGGCTTAACTCAAATGTTGCTGGGGGTTCAGAGTTAAGAGCTCTGATGTCACTTTGTCTTCTTGCTCCTCTCAGTTTTTATTATTGTGTTTGCTTGCCATGGCTATATAATGAGATAATTATAGTGCAATTACTACGTTGATTAAAACTATTTTGTAAACCTCATACAAGAGCCACACAGGTGCAACAGCCTTACAGATGGAGGTTGGACTAGATGATCTCCAGAGGTCCCTTCTGACCTTAATTTTCCTACAGTGTCATAACACATACATTTATATGCCAACACTTAATGTTACCCTTCTGTGTGTCAGCTAATGGAAACAGAAATACCCCCACGGGGCAGACAGGTCCCAGAAGCCAGAGCTCCTCTTGCTAGATCACCTCCTGTGCCTCTCTGGACCTAGCTCCAAAGAAAGGTGATACGCTGCCCTCTAAATATCGCACAAGCCCTGGCCTCACGGAGCTAAGCGGTGGTGTCTGGGCGGGTGGACGCACGAACCCGGCAGCTAGCGGGTTGAAGTAATCCACAGAAGGAGCTGATTTCTCAAAACCCTTGCTTTCTCCTCGTGGGGAAAGGGAGGGTGAGGTCGCTGGGCTCGGCTGCGGTGCTGTTGTGTGTGCCTCTGCCCTCCTTGCCTTTCAGAAATCCTCCACCCGTCCTCTCCCGTCCTTAGGGCCCATGAAGCAAACAAGACAAGCCACTGGCGCTTCGCTACTGAAAAAAACAAGGTGGTTGTTTCCCTCTGGTAAAGGCAATCATTCCTCACAGATCAGTTCTTCTGCAGCACGGCACAGAAAATGGCGTGTACTGTTTTTACATCATATTAAGCTAACGCTAGCCCCATTCCGCTTCCCAAATGCGCATGCAATAAAGCTTTGAGCAGTCCCTGTGTTTTCCAAGGCACTTCTTCCTTTTCTCTACCAACAGTTTCAGAATTAAATATATTTTATCTAATCTACAGTAATGAGAAAGAAAATACTTCTCTCACACTCATTTTTTTTTAAAAAGTATGCTATCGCCCACATTTTCCTTTCAGAAACATTTTTTCTCCTTTTCTACTGCTTCAAGTGGAAGTGGTAAAAGCACCTTAAATACAGTGAAAAAGTTAGCTAGGAAGTTAGAAAAGTAAGAAACTTGAGTGTATTTGGAAGAGAAATTCCCCAAATGCCAAAAGCTGTTCTCTTTTCCCTTCTTGTTATACAGAATTACAATTTCAATCTTCTCGAAAGGAAAAGAAAAAAGACAATTTTCCTCAAAGGAAGACCCAACCCAGCCCTACAAATGATCCCCTGAAAGCCCAGGACACTTAATTCTTGTCACTGTTGCTTGGTTGTGAATTGATTGAGGTCCTACCTGTGACTTCATCCATTTTTTTCCAAGCTCCTGTAGTTTTATATGCTAATAGATACTAATACCGCAGCCTCTCTCACACAGTATACAACTGAATTTCATGGTTGGTTTCTATTTCTCCATTTCCCCTCTTGGCAATTCCATTACTTTTTGCCCTCGCCTCTATTCTTTGACTCCTCACCTGCCACTATTGGTTTCTTGGTGCTACAGCAGCACTTAAAGGCTTCAGTTTCATTGTGTTGTGCCATGAATCCACACACAATGGGGAGAGCTTCTTGCTCTCGGTGGTTTCAGAGGGTGCCGCTCACAGCCCAAAACACGGTCCGTTGTCATGAGGGTGGCACCTCCTGTGATCCAGCGAGGCCACAGGTGTTTGCAGGAGCTTGATGAAGCGTGAGCCATCAGGGACAGCAAAAGAACTAATGGGAAGATTTTTGGAAGAAAATACTTCAATGTGACAATAAAATTGTCTATTTTTTTTTTCGGCTAGGGGGAAAAATTGATTTGTAAAGCTGAAATTAGAAGTGGGAATAGCTAAGAATGCTACCACCATTTTTAAATAAAAAGATGAATTCTACTATGAGATTGCGAGCAGGGCTACGGGAGGAAAAGCCCCCAGTCTCACTCTGTAGCGGGGATGGGAGCTGTGCATGCTGCTGAGTCTTTACCAGAATGGAGTGAGGAAAAGAGAGAGGCTCTTCGGAGCCCTGCAGTCCAGCAACGCAGAGAATCCTGTGCTGGCACCCGCTCACCGCTCTTTCCTGGACACACTTGAAATGCCAGCCAGGTAGTTTCTTCCAAGAAAATTTACGTGCAAAGGCAAGAGTGAGATGCTCCTCCCTCGCCGGCAAAGCTGGTGCTTGTGGGGTTTTTGATGAATGACTTACAGTGGCTGGACTCGAAACCTAGGCTTCATGGTGCCTGCAGCGAGAGCATAGGGGCACAGCCTGGTGCAAACAGGGTTGCTCACGCTTCATTAAAAAGGCAGTCAAGGAAAAAAGGCAGATGAGGAGCCTTTGGCTAATCTGCAAGACACCAGGAGACACCCCTGTGTCCCTTTGAGCCTCAGATCTTCCTGCTCACCTCCCATGGCCCGAAGCAATGCAGCCTGGGGGTCTGGATGTGAAGTCAAGAACAGCATCAGCTAAGTTACATACATTACATCTCCAGCACATAACCTTTATTTTCTCTTCCCATTTACCAGACATGGGGATGAGGCGTGATAGCTGTGATATAACAACTGCACAGAGAGCACAACTGCTAGGTGAAATGAGATCCTGTCCACCTTTCTCTCATTGTTAAAAAAACAAATTAAAAAAGATCCAGACTAGGTGAAGAGAAAAACCGGACAACTCTGCAGCCGTTGGACCAAGCCCTGCCAAGAAAGACAGCTCCATTTTTTCCACTCCTCTGGCTTCAGATATCATGTGCTGACCCCAGCTGTAGAAATTTAAGTCTGGTCTTTAAATTTAGGTGACAGGCTGCCTTAACAGCTCATCTGGACAGCTGCAAGACTATCCCAAGTGGAAGCAAGGGGGTTCAGAGCAATTACTTAGTAGATGAGCCTTTAAGTATCGCCTGGAAGAGTTTCAAGTCTCTTTCATACCCTCCCCAGAAATTACAAGCTGTCATTGCTGCCTCTGCTCTCTGTCCACTCCCTTTGTGCTTATTTTATTCCATATAACAATATTAAATTTATATTCAGGATTACTTACAAAGTAGTAAGTGCCTTCATTTGTGCATATGGTGTTTGACATCCCGATTCAACCTAAAAAAAAAAAAAAAAGGTCCAACGTGCACACACACAGATGCCTCAGTGCAAAAACAAATGGATGATATACTCCAACCAACTTTAGCAATAGTGGAGGGAGGAGTTTCAGATGTTTAGTTGATAAAAGAAAAATCAACCTTCTGTGTTCTCATGTTTGACAACTCTGATGTTGAAATTTCCTCCAAAATAAAACCATGGTGTTTTGTATTCACTTCCCTCAGGGAGGTTCATGGAGCTTTGAGGTAGAGGCCTTTATTATTTCTTTTCCTCCGGTTCTAAGTTTTATACATGTTTTCCTATGTAAAGACTCCTAAAGTACCTCAAGCATTTCAAAAAAAGCTATACCAAGTCCCACACATATATCATAACGGAAAAAAAAATGTTTTTGAAACAAAATAAAATTAGAAGTGCAAAACGTGTCATAAGCACCTTCCTATGTCACTAATCTTGACTGTACCAAGAGTGAAAACCAAGGAACACCAAGCCTCACAGTGCAACTCCACTGTAGCATGGCTCTAAACAACGCTATCTTTAAGAAAAGGGATTTGCCCCAAGCTTCCCCTAGATCCCCTCAATCTACATGCAGTCACAAAATCCCAAAGAGGGTGTTCAGTGATGGAAGAGGTTGTGGTGTCAAAAAGAACCCTAAACACCCTCCCTTACAGCAGGGAGACCCATCTGCCAAACTGTATTTGTACCAGGCTCAGGCACAGCAGTGACAAGCGTGATGTATAGCTGTCTAGCAGTATTTATACCCCTGTGACCACTGCAGTATCTGGGGAGCGCAGTACAAATACAGACAGGGCGATAGCCAGGGAAGCCCAAAGAGTGGGCGAGGAGGGCGAGTGGCCAAGGCAGCTGACAGACTGCTGGTTCAGGGCATCTCCTTCAGCTGTCCTCAACGGCAGGTTGCCACCAAGCGGAGGTCGGGAAGGTTAAAAGAGCTGATTTTTCTTTTTTCCCCTCTTAGAGCCCGTTTCTCATGCTTCGTTAGAGCCCACAGGGTCCTTCATTTGAGCATCTGATCATGACATTTTGCATTATTACATACAGTAAGATGAGGTAGATGACACTAGAGTTGTCATCCCTGTCTTACTGATGGAGAAACACCATGCAAAGAAAAATTTAGAGGTGCATGTTCTCACCTAAAAATCTAGCCACAGGGCTTTTAAGACAGTAGCTCAAAACATAATCCTATTTAAATACGAGGGTAAACAATCAAAGGGGAATGGAAATGGTTGTTTAAAAAAAAGTCCTGGGTGTCCATTTTCAGTCACATGTTTAGCTTCTTCCCAACATACATTAAGGCAAGTATGTTCAGCTGGCTCCGTATAGGGCCTTTCAGCAGTGAAATCGGTGAGAGTTTGAAATTTGAGCTTTGCATGTTGACTTTTTTCTTCTCTATAAATAAATAGCAGTTCTCTATTCCCAAATGAAACCTTTGAAATAAAATATAAGCAGGAAAGATTCCCTCATGTAAAGGCAAGGAGCTAGACTGCTGCTTGGGTTTTCCAGTTCTACTTTCAGGAAACATGGAATAACATGAGATTCATAAGCACCTCCCTCTCAATAAGATACTTATAATCTATTTGTTGTGAAGAAGTGGGGTGGACACAGCAGTCTACCTACTTGCTGTGATTCTTCAGTTATACCTGCAAAAATATTACCAAAACACGCTGTCACATAAATTACAGGATCACATCTAAATGTGGTTGCTTTTATAGCAAGGTCGAGGACCCTCTCTCCCTGCTAATTTGGCACTCCAAGCTCCTCAGTAGGGGAAAAACAAGGTAGGTCCAATGAAGGCCAACTTTATGCGAGACCCTTGCTTCTCAGTGTACGACTAGTGGGGCTTTTGGGCAGAACTCTGACACATACCTCCTTATCCCACTCTTCTAAGTGAACAAGCTGCCACTTGCTTGCTTTGCCTCAGTTTGGTTGCCATGCATGTTCTCTGATGTCCCACAAGAACAGGACGTCTTTCCAAAATATCTCAGCACTAGTTGTCATCTCCCCATTTCTCCATCATTTTGCAGTGGGCTTCAAGGCAACTTTCACAGCGATTTTGCTATGGACATCACCTCTTCACAAAGAACAAAACTGTAACACGAAAAATGTATCAGTTTGGCAACACAAGGGCTCCTTGAAACCATGGGTTTTGATCATGAAAGATTTGATGCAGCTTTTGTTTTCCTTGTAGTTTTATTTTTGTAGGTACGGATCTGTATCAGTTTGAAGGACCTGACAGTGCCCCTGTAACAGGAATGTGCCAGCCTTTCCTGGCTAAGATTTCCTCTTTCCTCCCCTGCTGCTGTTACTCCCTAGTGGTACATGTATTTGGGCTTGGACATCTCTGAGGCAGCTCTGCTTCAATGTATTTTGATACTATATGTTCTAATGTTAAAGAAAACAGGAATTTAAGAGCAGAACAGAAAAAATAAGGTGTTTTCTGATGTCAGGCATTTGAATTTGCAAGGAGGACAGTTTACACTCCCTGTACTTCAGATCGGAAAGGAAACTTTCAGTATGTAATTATGTGCTGGTAGCACAGAGCAGCCAGTCGAGGCCAATGCCAGCAGTGTGAAGCAACGCAAAACCGTGAGCAGAATCTATTACTCATAACCCCCAAAAGCAGTCTTCACCTTGAACCCCAAAGAGCAAAACCTAATTTTTCAGAGTGCTGACAGGGGCTGCTGCTTATGTTATTTCTTGGAACCATGAGAGCAGACAAAGAATCAAAGTGACATTTTCCTTCTTGGCATAAACTAAACCACCCTGTCCATGCATCTGACTCCACAGGTTTTTTTTTCTGGAGATGCTGTGAGTGTGATCCCTATTTGTACGCTAGTGAGACACCTCTAAGGTATGTTGGAAGTGCAACTCTCCTTTGACAAACGTGATTATGAACATGCATCTGTTATTAAAATGTTTTTTTATCACTTGCAAAATATGCCACTGGTTAAATGGCGCCCAGCTTCTCAGGGGCCACACTTTTTGCTACATGCAGTCTGAATTATAGCAACTCATACATGTACGATATATGTTTTTTAAACCAGTTAGTAAAATGTTTCTTGTGGGTCACATTTACTTTGACCAGTGCTAGCTGAACAGACAATCCATGTTTTTTCAAGGCTTCAAAGACTTGGGTTGTTATGGGCAAGAAATATCACTTAAATAACTAAAATTTCCTAGATATAGGTGGTGGTTGGTGTTTTGTTTTGTTTTTTTCCTTTACACATAACTGCACTTCTCAACAGATTACAGACTGTGTTTTTTTGTTTGTTTGTTTTTTATTCCACCTCTAGCAAACAGACTCGTGGACTGCCAAACGCTTGCAAAGCAAGGAAGAAGATCGTTAAATTGTAAAGTTCATAAAAATAATGACTTTGAGAGCTAGCACCTCGTGAGCTTCTTGCATCAAACTCATGATTTTCTGGGAGCCCACATGTAGGCCACCCCAACTTCAGTCCATGTCACACACACAAAAGTGTAAAAATCAGAGAAATGCCAAGAACTGAAGGTGGCCAACAAGAGTTCCCAAATTCCAGTTCTAGGTATTATATCTTACCATCTGTCAAGATTTGGAAAGAAAGTGAACTTATCTAATATATGCCAATTTAATTTCTGAATCTGAAGAGGAGATTCTTAACTTCCTGAATTCAAATCAGGCCATAATAACATGACCCTCGTGCTTCTAAGAGTTTCCTTCATTTTCTTACAGTATCAGGTCTGTGTCTCAAATCTGTTTCCTTAATTCTCCCTCTCCTTCAAACAGACCAAAATATTCAGTGTTTTATTCTTGGGTCATAGGCAAATTCTCTCTTTGTTTAATTATAGTTTATATTTCAGTTTTCTGTGTTGCAGGATACAACAGTCTTTCGATTACCTTTGCCCATCTACAATTAAATTAGATCAGTGGCTATACTTGGAGCACATCCACTGTGTTGACAAGGTCTGAGCTACGCTCACTCTGCAACAGATAAACCTAAGTGAACCCTAATTTTCTGTAAGGTAATGTAACCAAAGTGAATGACTGCCACACTACAAATATGCCAAGCAATAGTCCTTCCTTGCACAACTCACTGTCTTCGGTTTAGCCAAGAGGGAATTAATTTTTTGCTGCCAAGTGAAACCATTGCCCCCAAATTGTATTTTGCTTGCTTCAAAACAGAGCTGGCCTGCTGTGCCAAAGTCACGTTGGCAAGGACACGACAAAACCAGGCTCCCCAGCCCCTCACTACCTGACTTGTTTATGTCAATCAGTTTGGAGATTTTTAACATTTGAGTTATGTTTAGCTGCTCTGGTTTTCGAGGTCTAATTATAACATGTGAAGCAGGGTGAGATTGCTGCTATGAAAGTCGCAGCATAAATAAAAGGGCCTGACGGGCTGACTGATATGTTGGCACAGGCCAAACATGTATGTCACGTGGAATCCAAGTGCAGCTGTTGTAGCCCATGCTACAATAAATAGCTATGGGGAAGCTGCACGGCCACGCGGGATTTTTTAACACCACCTACTGTGCTACTTGGCTGACTGTATTCATTTTGCAAAAACCAGACATATCTTCAATGTAAGTGCATGCCAGAACAATGTTGGTGTGTTTTGAAGGTCTGGGTGAGAACATGGCCTGTTTGTCTCCCTCTCCCACCCTGTCCTGCTTTCACACAGTCCTCCCTAGATTACCTAAGCAGAACTTTCCGCTCAGCAAAGTCGACTGAGCGCTTGCTCTCGTGTCTGTGGGTAGGAGCTCTGAACTGGGAGAACACGCTGCGTGCAGCAAGCAGAGCCGGGCCTCCTCCCTCCTCCCTCTGCAGGACTGCCAAGCGATAGACACGCACGCATCGCGCCTCGCAGCGCTCACGGATGGAGGGATGTCTCAGGTACTGCTCGGCTTCTGGAGAGGATCTCTATTTATAAGCTGGACCCCGATAGGTGGCTGGTCCTGGGTGTTAATGTGACAAAGTATTGGTTTTTAGAGTAGCTGAAATGCCTCAACACAAAATGGAAGATGAAACCGCTGCTGGCTTGTAAATAGTCATTCATGCCATTTGCTGGTAAGAGAAGAAGCAATCAATACCAAGAACTTGCAGTGCATTGAACACCAGCTAAACTGATTAAAGTCCATGAAATATTAATCATAAAGCATCTGCACCCTTTCTGAGATTAGGTTTTTATCCTTTTTAGAAAAAAAAAATTGTCCTGCCAAGGGGCATATGCAGCTTTAAATTAGCAACTGGCAATGTACTGAGCTTTTGACAAGGCTGTGGAAAATGCCTGGCATCCATAACTCCAGCAAGATGCCTTCTGGGTGTCCATTACACAGATGTGAGCAGTGTATTAACCCATGTTTCCCCAGCAAGCAAAAGGCATTACAATTACTATCATTATCCTTAGAAAGTAATTTACATCCCCATTTTGACACAGATCCTCAGCATCCCACTTATTCAGTGATGAATAAATGCAAAATTATATGCAAAATTATACAATATTCAAATGCTTTTGGAGCTTTTTGGAGCATTACTGAAGTAATGTAATTTTATTTGAACTCCCTTCTACTTAGCTCTCAGTGTTACTCATAAAGTTTGTCCCGGTATCCATATGTAGAGGCACAGAGGGGCAGGGCTATCAAGTTTGATAGTGCATGCATACATTTTGTATGCTATTTGAACCTAGACTTTAAAGCTGCAAAAAGCTAATGTAGCAAATTTCAAAATGAAAAAGAAAAGAAAAAACTTACATATATAAGCTGTAATAAGATTACTTATGAAACTGAATTTCTCCAACAGGCAAGTAAAACAAGTCTCAGCTTTTTTCCTAACCTCCTTTCTAATTTAAAAAGTTTCATTCTGTATTTTAAGATACTTCTACCTAAAACTATAAGCACATGCTAAATCTCCATCAGTTTTGTCTTCCTCCTGCAGGGAAGTACTCTTACACTTGAAATTAGCACCCCGTCCCACCCCTGGCGGGACTCCCAGTGTGAGGATGTTCAGGTCTCCAACCCAGATGCCGCTCCCAGGTCGGTACAGCACAGACCCAGACCCAGACTGCAGGGAGCCCGGAGAGCCTTCTCCTCCCTCGATTTTTAATTACTGGGTAGTCCCAGTGCACATCATCGTGCCAGCCAGGCACGACACCTCTTGGACAGAGACCTCAGTCCTGACTGCCGGCGGGACGCTTGGCTCAAGGCACCCTACCAGGAGAGCTGCCCGCCTCCATCCAAGCCCCTCGCCCTGGCCTTGAGCAACACAACCTTCCCCCTCCACCTCCTCATGCCTGCTGCCACTCACATTTTCACATTTAAAGATAATTCTTAGATATTCAGGTTTGCCTCTTGAGATTATCCTGGGGTCTGGCTGGATAGAAAAAGCATTTGCAACACACACCTTCTACTTAGAGAGAACAACATTGCTCTAACACAGGAAGCTTTAAAGAAGAGACCTGGAAAATATGTCAAAGGCTTCCAGCACACGTGTGCATTTAACAGTGGATTGAGAAAGTTCCTAGAAAGTTTTCCTTGTAGAACTGAAACTGGGAACATGTAATCTTCACATCATTATCTACGTTATCAAATCTGTGGAAACTGAACCACATGCAATAACACAGCTGTTCCAACTAGAGGCGTTTAATCTCCCACTATCATCTCAGAATATACATGCCCCAGCTCTGGGTTATAGATGCAGCAAGCAAGGACTAGAAAAAATTAACAAGCATTAGTGGAAACTTCCTGTACGGATTTTTATGTCCCCGTTTAAGTTCATGGATCATAAAAATATCCTTCTTTAGTCTCCTCTAAAAGGGTAGCTGTATTTCCTAGAACTGGTCAAACAAGAGGAGAAAGTGTAATGTGGTTAGAAATGCTAACTGGTTGTGGTCCCAAAAGTCACATCTTCAAGAAGCTGGTGAATGCCAGTTTTGTTGTTGTTGTTGTTGTTGTTGTTGTTGTTGTTGTTGTTTTACTAAGGGCAGAACTAAGAGATTTAAAAAGCTGAATTATTAAATACTTATCTCTGGGATCCCATATGTAATCATACCTGCAGGTGACTTGGCTGTGCCCATCCTACTTGGGAGGGAACTCTACAGAGGTCTGGGAGGACGTGGCTGTTAACATCACTTGCCATACCTAGGTGGATGCGGTCCTCACCTAAGCCTGGGGAAGGAGCCCTCACGCTGACATGGCTACAGTGATCTTCAGGTACAGAGGCACTGGCCAGTGCAAACTGCAGGAGGAACAACCCCTCCTTTTGCCTGACTTCTCCTCAAGCCCGTTTTCTCTAAAAACCTTGGTAAGTTCTCATCCCTTTTCCCACCTCTATTCTGCATTTCCTGTCTGAACATACCACAGGCAACACCGGGTTAGCTGGCACCTTTTGTAAATGTGTTGACTGCGGAAATTGGGAATGCTTTAAATAAATATGCCTTGGGCATCTCAAAATCTGTGAAGAAAACTCATCACTATGTTGATACCTAGTGCATCAAGTGTCTTCCAACAAAGAAAACAGTACCAAATGTTTTCAATAAGCACTCCAAGACAATCTGTGACACATTCAGAAGGGAAGAACCAAGTTAATTGCAGAAGGTATTGGTGTGCATACCATCTGTGAACACACTGGAAGGATTTCTGTAGTTCCTGTAATGGATTTCCCTTTAGCATTTGAAATAGTAAATAAAAAGAAATTAAAGTTTTCTATTCTTTCCCATCAAATTCTGTAAAGTATCTGGAGTTGTTTAATTACACTTCTGCAGCACTTATGTCCCTTTATCAGCTTTATTAGTTGAGCAACTATCCTAGCCAAATTCTTCTTTATTACATTGATATATCTTGGAACCTAAGCACAGAATTAGACTTATCTGAATAGATGATGGTAGCTTCCTAGCCTAAATTCTGAATAAATTAAAATTATTTCAAACAGTTTTAAGCAGTTGCTCTGTAAAAACTTGAAAACACGGAAGAACCATCATGATCCTGGGATCTGACTGCTCGCAGGACCCAGGTGATACAACCTCACCTAGAGATTCCACAGTTTCTGCCCAAATGCAGGCACATCTTCCCAAAATGCAGTGTCCTAACAGGAAGTACCTGCCAGTCTGTCAGACCTGGTGGCTGCAATGTGTTCAGTGGGGTTTAAAGTCTACCTGTAACGATGGCGTTCTGTAATAGCCTAGAGTGACACAGAAGACAAGGAATAAATACATGCACATCGGTATCATTATCGGCTTTGCCCTCCCCATTTTGCTGGCCATAGTTTTCCTTTTGTTTAATTATGACCTGAAATTAAAACGATAGGTTTTTCTTTTTTTCTTTCTCCTGTAGGAGGACAGCAATTCAAGCAAGACCTCAAGGCATTGTTTTTGAATTAAATCACTCTTTTTGGTTATGATCTCTGAAAGGTGTGAGGAGATGGAAAAAGCAAACTATACACTGATTTTCAAAGAGGCACCTTATTTTGCTGTTACTTTCAGGGGTGCTTTGTGCTCAGCAGCACTCTGGGCTGCACAGCAAGTGCTGGAGCACTGCTGCTACCTACAGGTCTGTTCTGCGCAGCGCTCAAAACAGGCGCAAATCCAATCCATGAGGATTTTGTGCTTGGGAAAGGGACCTACACCCTGATGCTAAAGCCTGTTGGCTTTTGTGAAATGCGACCTGGCAATCTGTAGCCTTTCTTTTCTGTGGCTGAAGTGTGTAAAAAAATACTAAGTGGAGTTGGTTAAAGGGAAGGCTGATCCGTGCTGCATGAGAGTTCAGTTTCTGCTTTCATTTTTTTTTCTGTAAATGAAGAGGAAACATCGCACTCCCAGGTGCAGAGTAAGAGGAAGCATCTGCTCCGAGATGAGAACCCTCTCCCACCACAGCCACTGGTGCACAAAACGTGCAGGAGGACTGGAAACTACCTTCTGGACTGCAATGATGAACTTTAAGATAATTTGTGATATAATTAGAATTTGCTAAAATTTAGTTGTTGCTCGTCATTGTTTGGAATTTACTTAATTTCTTTCTAGGCTTTTTCATTTTCTTCCTGTCTTAGTGACACAAGCAAACAGGATAACTTGAAATGGGCTCAGCAGAAGCATTGCTGCAAACAAAGCAGGCAGCTTTCAGAACAGGGGAACAAAAATAAATACAA
Organism: Anseranas semipalmata; assembly: GCA_013399115.1. Taxonomy (NCBI): domain Eukaryota; kingdom Metazoa; phylum Chordata; class Aves; order Anseriformes; family Anseranatidae; genus Anseranas; species Anseranas semipalmata. The sequence continues at coordinate 26,141 of VXAA01002850.1, forward strand.
GCAAACTGCGGAGATGCCAAAAGCAGCTATTTAACTGAAGGTCGTGGATTTCAGGATCAGATTACCAAAGACAATATCAGATCACAGGCTTTCAGTAAGTGACAGAGGAAGAGGCAAATGCAGGCAGAGCTAGTAAGAAAAAAACCAGCTCATTTATGAAATCTGTCTACAGCTGAATGCTTGGCTGCTGAGATGAATGGTCAAGTAAAGGAGGAGAGCAGCTTGCAACCAGGCAAAGTACAATTAGAAGCTCCAGTAGCAGGACAGCCTGATCTGACGTATGGAAAGTCCATGAAGCTTTTCCTATTCAGGAGGCTAGAAAAGCTCTTCCAAAAGTGATTCACTGAGAGCACCAGGAGCAGTAGGCTTTTAATGAGCCTGTTCCAAATTAATCTTAGTTCCACACTGAGCGCACTGTTCAAATGACTACTTATGAGAAAATAGGTAGCTGTTCCGGCATCTTGAAATATCAGTTCTTCGTTTTGGCCTCAGTCTTCACCTGCAAGAGCTCTAGCCACACAGCACTAGACCCAGAAGGAAAACGCGGGGACTGGGAGAATGAAGAACTGCCCATTGTAGGAGAAGATCAGGTTTGAGACAAGCTAAGGAACCTAAAGGTGCACAAGTCCACGGGACCTGATGAGATGCATCCATGGGTCCTGAGGGAACTGGTGGATGTAGTTGCTAAGCCACTCTCCGTCATATTTGAGAAGTCGTGGCAGCCCGGTGAAGTTCCCAGTGACTGGAAGAGGGGAAACATAAACCCCATTTTTAAAAAGGGAAAAAAGGAAGACCTGGGGAACTACATGCCAGTCAGTCTCACCTCTGTGCCCAGCAAGATCATGGAGCAGATCCTCCTGGAAACTCTGCTAAGGCACATGGAAAACAGGGAG
>VXAA01002850.1:30579-56391 GCA_013399115.1 Anseranas semipalmata
GACTTTTGGCTGCTGTAGAAAGCATGATTCCAAACTGCCAGACTTTTATTCATTTAGACTATATGGCTTGAGCTGATCTATGCCAGTGACCTGTGCTTATAGAGGGCTTTGATGGCTGGCAAGGAGTTCATCCTAATAGATGGTCCCATAGGACTGCAGCCTGCTGTGGTAAAAGCGAGAAGGGAAGACTGCAAATGAGAAAGCTACAAAGATGCATTTTTAAAGCTGTAGCCTCTTTATTTTATTTCCGCTTTAGGGGAAAATCTAAACTTTTCACCTACTACTTTCCTTCAGGACAGTGTGTTGAATTAAATGAAGTAAAGCTGAATAAGCAATGCCAAGCAAAGACTCCCTTCAAATCATTAAAGCACTTTTTTTTTTGGTTTGTACTCAGTCCACTTTTTTATTTTTATTTTTTCCTAAAGAGGAAAAACGTCCTCACACACCAAACATGCTGGTAACATGGTCTAAAAGATCTCTTAATGTAAATACTTTTTAAGTTGTGACAAGTAAGCATGTCACTCCCCAGACCATAACATTCAATTCTCAGCCACCCCAACTTTTTTTCCTTAAACTTAGCCCCTGGTGCTGTGACAGTCATGAGTTCCCCTTACACCCAACATAATATCTAGAACAGCTGAGACCTGATTCTGGTGAGGAATATTTGTCATTGCCATCCTAAAGACCAACAGAGAAAAGGCTCGTTCAAATGAAGAGCGACTTTGACATTCACATGCCTTTTGGGGAAAATTGAATCAGGTTATTTTACAGCTTCTGCTTTGCCGTGCAAAAATCAAAGAAGTTGGAGAAGGTTTGAAGAAGTGTGAAATGGGAAGCACTTTATCTTTACTTTTAAAAGAAAGGAGATTGGGTACCAGGATAACTTCAGAGTTTACCAGGTCAGCTGGTTATCAAAATGGAAAGTTGACAGCAGTGCAGATGGGTGTAACAGTACAAAGCCTATCTGACACTCTGCTAGGTTTGGAGGACCTGGTATTCGCTGGACTTGTCTAGATAAACGCTTCTGTAATTACACGGTAATTAGTACACTGTTGAGAGCAATGCAGAAGGGAGAAGGAAAAAAAAGTCAATATACACAAACCCCATCTTTATTTTGCCCCTGCTAGAGGTATACCATCCATCACAAAATAAAATAAAATAAAATAAAATAAAAATAAAATAAAAATCAAGAAATAAGATTTAACAATCCAAATTACCATCAGGGACAGTCATAGTCACTGAGAGATCTAGGCATTTCTAAAGCTGTTTATCAGATTGGGTAGTAGTTTTCCAGAGCCTCAGCATTTATAAAGATGAAGTTTTTGGCTCTTTACATCACAGCAAGTGTGCTGCATTTGGCTTTTTTGTTTGTTTGTTTGTTTTAAACTATTTCTTTCAATTATTCAGCCTGAGGGAAGATGGTGACTTGTTTATTTGGAGCCATCTAAACTATTTGAGAGGATTGGTGGTCAGAAAATCGAGAGTTCAAAGTGGACATCCAGCATACTCTCAGCTTCATTCTGTCATTTCACCTGTCAAGGTGTTTATAGATGGAACTAACGCCTAAGGAAAAGGAAGATCAAAACCAGAGTGTATGTTGTTAAAAATGTTACCTTATTCGTTAACTTCTTCCCTAAATGTACCAAAAATGTTTAAAAGGGAGCTTTGAAGTTTGTCAAAAGAGACATGTATCTTGGTTTAAAGGAAAAGGAAACTGACTTTATGGTTCTTCTCTCAAGATCTCTCTGGCTATTCCCAGTGTCAGGTCTTTTTCCAGTTACTATTGCTAAAAGGACAGCCTGTGTACTACAGCGTGAAACTCCTGTAGCTGATCACGTATAATGTGAGTTTGGGGAATTCCACATAGTAGTTCTTGTATTTGCTCAAGAGATGAGAATGTGGAATATCTCATCATCTAAGCAATGACAGGCTGGTTTGGTAACACACCTTCGGTCCCAACATAACACAGCTCTGGCAACGCTGGTTTATTTTCTGAAGACTTTTGTCTGAAAGGCATTTCAGAAGAGAAAGGAATGGGGGAAGAGGAGCCAAGTTTTTGGAGCGTTCTTCCCTTTGTAATCCCAGTGTTGTCATCACTTGTAGCACAGCTTTTATGTTTCTTCAGCTCCAGGCTTGACAGTATAGTGACGGACGGTGTTTGTAAGACTGAACAATGCACTTCATGCTTTGCTTTTCTCTTACTAAAACTATCAGACCGCAGACCTAAATCAGACTGTGATAAAATTTAGGTCTGGGTTGTGGAACTGATATGACCAGGAAAGGGCAAATGGTCAGAATAATTTTTTTCCTTCATCTGTATCTCTAATGTAAACAAGGGCAAAATTAACACAGCTAGAAAGTGGGCAAAAGAAATGTGTGAAAATCAGAACAAAGTCAGTTGAGAAAAGGGGGAGAGAAAATGGAAGTGAGAAGCAGAAGCTGAACTAGTGAAAGCCTGCAGATAGAAGACATGAACTTTAAGGTTTGATGCACTGATGTCACTTCCTCATATTTCTATTTTTTAATTATTGTTCCTATGAAATGGCACCTTGTATTCCAACAAAGTGCTTTGCATGGGCGTGTGAATAACTGTGACACATTGAAACATTAAGTTTCAGTGTGACACATCGAAAGGATGTATAATAAATACCATTTTTGATTGCCTGCCACCTGTAACACCTCACTCAGCATTCTCACCCTTTTGTAGGTTCTCTAGAGCTCTGTCAAGTCACGTGCCATTAAAAACATTGCCAAATCATTACTTTTACTGACGTGACATACAAAGAGCCCTTCATGACACTGAGATGATAGGTAATATTTCTAGGGTTTGTGAATAGGAGAAAAGAAATTGACGTCTGATTTGGAAGCTGCTGATAGGGTGCTATCCACAGGGACACTCGCCCGCCTCGGGGAGCGAGCAGCATTGCGCTTACTGTAACAGGGGAGGGAGCTTCGCAGAAGGAGAGGGGACTCAGCTGAATACTGAGAGTCTCCTTCCCGTTTCAAAGGAGGAACTTGAAATTGCCTGACCGTTTACAAAAGTGAACCAAACATACAAAGAGTGTCTAACTCTATCCAGGCTGTAACTACCTGAGAACATAATCTGATAAGGACACAAAAAATAAGCCCAGCCTTTGCCTACTGCATTTATCTGATAGCTAGGCATACCTCAGAGTTAAGCATCACTTCAGACATGGAAAGCAAATGGCAATCAAAACTTCTTTCTGTGCCCTGTGCTGCTACTAGCTATCTTTCATTTCTGTGAAGAGAGAAAGCACGCGCTTCCACTGGACGTTAAGCAGTTTGCATACAGAAGTGGCTGACAAGAGGATTAGCCAAGTCTCAACATTCACCCTTACGTCAGCCGTGGGTGAGTGTGTGTGTTCCTTGTGTGTTCCAGTATTCTTAAAAAGTTAATCCACCTGATGCCAGCTGCAGCTTTATTGACCAGCCCCATGGGTTGAAAAGAAACATTTTGGAAAAAAGTATCCACATGGTTTCTTTGCCGACAGCATCTTTGGATGGTAGGCTTGGAGGTAGGGAAGGACTTTCTCTTTGCCTCCAGTATTTCTTCAGAGAGATCTGTGTCAGGAGTCCCAGACAATTTCTGCACTCCTGGTGATTTTCAGTCTGACAAGTGTCACAGTACAGAGCATATTTCCATAATTTTTGCAGTAAATGCAAGCTCTACATTGAGTCAATCAGAGATGACTTTTTAAAGGACCTCTGGAGAGAGCCCAATATGGAAGGCATGGACTGTGGTTCGAAATGGAAAGGTTGACAAGATAATGCAGCGTTCTGAAATAGAGCTTCCTAGTGGCCTCAAACAGCTGGGTAGTTGTAGTGCCTTTTAACTTGAACTAATTTCTTGTTTTAAGTAGTCAGGGAAGCAGACATGCTTTCTGTCTACAGTTTCCTCCCCCAGGTATCCCTCAGAAGAACAAAACTTAAGCTAAGGGTGACTGCCCCTTATGATGTGCTGCTGAATGAGCCATGTCTACCCCTTTATGAGTATCTCCCCATAATAGCCATAAAGACTGAGCTTCAGTCTGCTATCTTAGGAGTTTTGTTCGTATCAGATGATGTACAACAGCTAGTTTATCAATTACCACAATTTTTTTTTTAATCCTGCATTTTGGCTGCAAATTTCAAGGAACTGCCTTCAAGATTTTTTCCAAACAAGAAAAAAATGAAGGAATTCTCCCCCCCCAGTCCCCAACAAATACTTAAATTTAATTGGAGTGCATCTAGCAGTATCTAACTACAAGGCTATTAGGGTTTGTTTTAGTCTCGTTTACTTTTGTGTCATCAGACAGACGTGGTTAGGAGAGCAGAAGGCCCGTCAGACATTTGCATGGGTGTGTATTTACTTTCCCGGCGGTCTGTGTGCAAATGCTAAGTTTTCCATAGGATTTTTAAATTGTACCTGCTTTCATCTGATTGGAACAAATTTTGAATGACCATTTTCATAGTGGAATAGCCAAGTAACCTGACAGTTGTTACTGATTGAGCCATCTGTGACAACAGAGGGAAAAAAATAGCTGTGTAACACAGCCACTTTGGCACTAAGAGCTGTATTATTGCTTCACATTCACTTCTACTTTTTAAGCTGAGCAAGATGACCGTGGTAATATTTGAGGGATTTTTGTCCGAGATTGCATATTTATGTGAGAAGAGTGCTGCAACCTTTTCAGTGGATTTAGGTATCCACTTTATGCCAGAGTTATTTTCCTGAGTGGGCAGTGTGACTCTTCCACCATAGTGGCAGAATTTCATCAGTCGCTCTTGTGTGTAAAGAGACCACATTTAAACAGAACATTTATAAACTCGGGTGACATATTTTAAAAGCTAAATAGAAGGCTTTTTGGAAATAAGGTAGCAGCACACTTGTGAGCAACCTCAAATTGAACACGCCTTCTTTATGAAATGACCACTTACAGTTTTCTGAATACGTTTCTTTTGCACAGAAGTGAAAGAAAACGCATGATGAAATTCCACCCAAAACACAGCGTTGTCTTCTCAGCTGTAGATCCAGCCAGCCCTGCGCACTGCTGTGACCCTCATCGCATCAGAACAGATCTGACCTTTGACTGTTACTTACTTGGGCAGTTAATCCCAAAGCAGATTTTGGCTGACAGGTGTTTCAGAGGATGACACTTTGATCTTTACATGCTCATTATTTTATTCTACTGTGTAGATGGTCCATGGAGCACGTTCTAGAGCCAAAGCAGCAATGCTCTGCCTATATTGAGTTTCACATGGATCTTGTCTTCCACAGGGTTAACAGTCTGAAGTCTCTCATAAAGCAATTTATCAAGCAGCTGGCCTTTCAAATAGGCAGCCAGCTAAATTCAGAGTTAAAACTTGGTGGGAGATGCCAAGTTTAGTGGCAACTTGTGATGAACAGATAAGGAGAAAGAGTGTATAGTTACACATCACTTCAGTTTGAAGACTGTCATGATACAAATGCCAGAAGGTGCTGTGATCCAACTTTGGCTTTCAATCAAATTATATTTCAATAGCTGAAATAGGAATGGACTTTGACCCCAAAACTACAGGCACACACTAAGAGCCTTCCTTAAAGGAAGGGGAAGGAGAAGCGGCACCACCCCCATACAAATGAGGGGAGAAGTATCAGAGATACTGTCCTCTCTCCTTCTCCTGCACCAGAAGTTCTGGTGTGTATATACAGGCACTGTTAGTGTCTGCATACAGCACCTCTCACAGGATTGCCACTCCAGCCTGTTGTAGCTGTGGCCCTTTTTCTGTGTTCGGTCTCGGGCATGTTTCTAATGGGATCCTTTTCTATTGAAAGAAATCAGATGTTTCTATTTTGAATCATTCTGGACAGGAATGAGGCTGTAAACAGCATTTCGTGGTCTTCATCACAGGATTTTTTCCACAGAATCCATTTGGATTCCTCATGAAGTTTTTCATATGGAAAAATTTGTGAATTTTCATTGAAGTTAAATGAAGTAAGTGTTCAGATGCTTCACCACATTGCTCAGACCACATGTGGCCGAGCAGCAATGATGGCAAGGTTTCCTAAATTTTCACTTCAAGTTCTGTTGGTTAACCTTGCTTCTTCCCTCTACTCCTTCCTCCAAGAAGGTTGTGTTTCAAATGAGAATTTTAAGTTTAGGCAAATCCGCTGAACTGCAGATCTTAGCAGTGCAGATGAACTGATTTGTGAGAAATATGGAGTTCAGGAGGAGATTTTTTTATTTTTTATTTTAAAGTGTTGTGTGTTTGCCCCAAAAGAGGAAGTATACCTAAGTGTGTAGATAGGAAGTACAGATTCTGAAGTTAGACAAAAAATCCTGCATACCCCCCAGAACTGCTTTCACCTTCTCAGAATAGGTCTGGGTGTTTCTTGTTGCTTACACAGGTAGAATTGGCAGGTTTTTTTTTTTGTTTGTTTTTGTTTTTTTTTGACAATTTAAAAAACAGCAAGCTGTTAGCCGCAAATTGTGGAAGAACACAATTTCATAGTAAAAACAAAAATCCTTTTCTGAGCTTGTCAAAAGGAAGCTGCTGACAGGGGCAGAGTTTTGTGCAACCTGTGTGTGCCTGTGAGAAGAATAATTTAAAATTCTAGCAGTGTTGGTTGCAGTGCTTCCTCTTTCTCCAACTCAGCTCGGTAACTCAGCAGAAGCTGTCAACTAAGAGCAGAGTGAATGATGCTTTAACCCCTTGTGTCTTCCCAGGTGGTATCATGATAATCTTACCCGACACGCAGCAGAAGCGCTGCTTCTTTCCAACGGGCAGGATGGAAGCTATCTCTTGAGGAAGAGTAATGAAAGGGAAGATTTGTATTCCCTCTCTGTAAGGTAGGGTACAGACAGAAGTGAATTCATCTAATGCTGCATAGCTGACGTTTTTAAAACCTTCACTTACTCCCATGTTTGTTTGCGTCTCATGCATTGAGATGACCTTCAGATTTCTTTCTAAGGCCCAAACTATTTTAATATATTATTCCTAGTGATGTAATCATGTTGACAGACATTTTATTAGAATAAAAAACCCTGAACATGCATTGGATTTGGAAATTGCTCTTGTTTTTCCAAACTATGAATTCATTTTACTGGAAAAAACATACAATGGCTGACTGTAGATAGTCAACTTGCACAGTAAAAATCTGTATGATGGTTACAGCAGTTTAAAAAAACCTGATGGACGTTGAAAACTAAAATGAAGAGAGACAGTGGTAACTAGATAGTAGTAAATATACCAGTTAACTGATGATAACTCTACCAGTTTCTGGATCACTGTACAGGAACTGTCATCTCAGAGAGACAATCCAGTGTTTTACTGGATGGTTTTACTCCTCCAGTCTGGGCTAAGTCTCAATTTTAGCCAGTATTGCATGACTGATTTGGGCAGTATTTCCCCAGTGACACCCATTAGGCCCTTGAAGGCATCAGAATTACAGCAATTTACGTCAGTTCAGGACACAGCCAATACAAAGCACACGTAGCCTAGCCTGACTGATTCACTACTGAATCACATTGAAGGAATCTTCAAAAACTCAAGAAGCAGAGAAGCCACAGTATTTTAGACAGACAACATGAGACACACACACACTAGACACACAAGGTAGTTGCTGCATGTCAGCTGTGTGGAGGTAACCAGCCCTAAATACATCCATAGCCTTTGGCAACTGTGTAATGTATCAAGCCTCTACTGAGCATTTAAGCTATTGCATTCATGCTCATTTCTGCCTCAAACTGAGCCTCTGAACCACAGCTCGGCTGAATCACAGTAATTTTGTAAGCTAAAGTCACTTTGATAGATACAAGGATGCTCGTTATTCACAACCCTGCTAGATGGGAACACAGCATACTCACTTGAAATTGTGACTTTCTACATTCAGTACCAGGAGCCATTATGATTTGGGAGTGTAGTCACTCAGAACCCAAGGAAAGTGCAGCTTGCCCATACCCTGTTCCCCTGAGGTGTAAAAAGTAAGTATCAGTTGTGTCACTGACTTCTGATAGAAGACACTGGAGCAAGTATGCTTATAGACACACTGATGAAATTATTACTGCTATAGGCAGCCATTTATACCAGGAGCTTGGGGGGGGACAGACAGACACTGACTGAGGTCTGGAGGTGATGTTACAGAACAGATATTCAGAGTAGGAATGACTGAATTGAGTGCAAGTGTTGGAAAGCAGAATGGTAGTATTTATATGTAATAGCCTGCCTTAAAGAAGTAATTTCAAAAGAATCTATATCTTGCTGGTTAGCATTTTTTGACTGTAAAATGCAACTAAACATTATTTGGAATAATCTACCTCAGACAATTTAAAAAAAAATCATGAAGCTAGTTTTCAAGGGCACTCAAGAAACAACTTATTATAATGAAATTAAATATAAACAGTTATTCTTCTAATAGGAAATGAAAGCTAAAGTGTTAATGAAAATATATTTGCTGTTTTAACAAGTTCTACGCTTATGATACCTAGAAAAGTCTACTTTGGGCCAATTCCAATCTTCTATTCAGCTCTTGACATAAGATCAAGAGTCACTTACTGCATCACTGTATGCACAGAGTATTCCAGACCTGAGTCTGAAGCTTGGTCTTTTACTCCGTTACATTAGTTTTGTGGTGGTACAGCTCCCTTGAAATGCTTATTTTGATTTTAAAATGTTTAATTTATTCATTTTCTACTCTAAGTTTTCCTTTGCATTTTTTTGACTAGTATTTAAACTTCATTTTGGAATATGTAATTCAATTTTGTTCTGATATATTTTGTAGAAAGGGTCATTTTAGAAATTATAGCTGCCATTTTCTTCTTTCCTAAAATTCTTTCTATAGCTTTTACTTTAATTTCTGCTTCTCAAGAAACTTCACCAGTCATTATTGTAGTTTGTAAAAGGAAGCAGTGCTCAAATCTCCCTTGGGGTTTTAACTGACGGCTGTAAGAAGGCAGGGAGCGAGATCATATATTGCCTGAAACCCTCTTCCCCAGCTAAATTAGCCAACTTTGAAAAGGAACTAGGACATAGAGTAGAAGTTGCTCTCATTGCAACATTGTATTTCTTGTGAAATTAAATGAAAAGATGAAAACCCTGTCATTATAGCAAACTGGTGCAGCAGCTATTTGGTACGTAGGGCATCTGTGCTTGACTTGCACGCGTTGTATCTGAGCTGACTGTAGGGCAAAGCACGTGAGAGGTTGATAGAGGCATATTCTAGAATATCACGTCTTCAGTGCTGTTTGAAGATACATGCTCATTTAAACACCAGTTTGAAATTATAATCTCCTGCAGAAGTGGCAATAAACAATGGAAAAGATAAATCCCTTTCTTCTGCAAAATTTGTCAGTATATTTGCCACGTACATTTTTCCTGACCCAGATTTTTCTCTGGACTGTTTTTTTGCTAGTAGTATTAACAGAAGTAACTTTTTCACAGAAGAGATACTTGCTCTAAGTGCTTCACTGACTTCTGAAGTCAAAATAAGTACCCATCCGGGAAGTGAGGCCTTGCACACTTCTCTAAATATCATCAGCTTTCACAAACAAATAATGTTACTTCCCTGACAGGAAAAGGACCCTGGTTCACGTTTGACAGCATCCACCATAGAGGAACCCTTCGCCTGAGGGCGGAGACAAAGCAGACAAATTCTAAAGCCTTGGTTGTCTGATGTTAGGCTATTAAATCCCTGTTTGGGTGCAAAAAAGATGCAACCTATGTTTGGAAGAGAAACAAAACAATTTCAGTGAGATTGGGATGATATCTGGAAAGTAAGACATATTGAGTGATAGAGGTACACCATCAGGACTAAAGCCAGGTAAATGACGAGTGTTATCCTGCTTTGACAGAAGGCTGGAAACCTTGTTTATAAGTCTTTTTACTGATTGACAGTAAGAGTTAATTTACCTGGCCTTTCTAGTCTTTCACTATCCCTAATCTGTATAGCAGCAATTATATTTTCTTAATGAATCTGATTCTCAGATGTGTTGCCTATTAGTGACTATTAGTAATAACAATGCAGTGACTGCTAGGACAATGATTTTCAGCCTGTGATCTGAGCCAGATTTCCTGTAGTGGAACCTGCTATTTAAGGGTTTTACATGCCAATACTTTGGTATTTATGCCTTGACAAATTTTCCTTTTTTGTTGTAGGGGAAAAGATTCTGTGAAACACTTTCATGTTGAACATACAGGAACTTCATTCAAATTTGGATTTAATGAATTTTCTAGCTTGAAGGAATTAGTCATGCATTTTGCAAATCAGCCTTTAATTGGAAGTGAAACAGGTAAGGAGAGCCATATGTTTGTATGAATATGCTTATAGTCATGCTTCACACAGATCTGAGTAAAAGGAGCTTTTGATGTGTTAAAAGGTAGGTCTACCGCTGAAGCGCTCCTCTTCAGAAATTCATGTTTGTATTAACCTGAGGTATCTACAAAATCCCTCTTCAAAAACTCAAGTATGCTGAAGACGAGCTACATGTAAGCTTACTGAGTTTTTGCTACCTATGGACATGAGCTCCTTTTTGGCTCCCAGAGAGAGAAAGCAGCATTTCAAAACATGCACGTAATGGGAGAAACAGAACCTTCTGAAAAAGGGCAAAACCAAAGCAGGCTGTTTAACTAATGAGGAAGTAAACGTTCATATATAAAGCTGAAATCCCCCAATAAGAATAAATAGAAAAAGGACCTGCAATTGTTTAGCTTCACTGTTCTTCATCCAAGCAAGTCTACAGTGATGTGCTCCCCCTTCCTGTAGGAAACGTGCCCTGTATTACCTCTCCCTCTTTCTGCTTAGAGCAGATCAGCCTGCTGATCTCATCTGCTATCACAGCGATTTGTGTGGCTTTTAAGAATAAGAGGAAAACACGGGCTTCTTTAGCAGCCAGCATGTTACCTGAATTAAGAGTCAAAAGATCAAACTCGATTCCTACAAGTGAGTTGAGCACTACCAGACTGGAATCCCACAATAAACAGATGTGTGTTAGCATCAAAGTGCCAGTTTTACATTTAGCTTCAAGTGTAAGAGTTGAAGATGAGTCGATACAAGTTAGTGCCAAAAATTTTAGTATCCTGTGTAGAAAGTGTATGCAAATAACTTGGAGTGGTACTAATTATATATGCAAGTGACCAGTTAAATAGTAGCTCTCACATGCAATAACTGTAATATGTCACACACCAAATACACACCAGTGCTCTTTTAACACAAGTGGATCACAAGCATTAAATTCAAGGGTTGCTTTGTAAAATATTTTACAAAAAAAAATGCAGTGGTAAACTCAATTATTACACTTAGAAAAGAGTTTCTAGTTGTATCTTTTGTGCCAATAAACAATTTTTCCTGTGAAATCAGACGTGCACCCACAGGCCTAACTCTGAAATTTTCAGATGACATAAAACTTGTATTTCCCTGTTCCTTCACTACATGTATTACAGACACTAGCAATTAAGGCTTTGATGTTATGTGATCTCTGTGGACAGGATCAACACTGCTGAATGATGGGCTCACTTGTCACCTTAAGGCTCCCTAATCAGATTCTGCTGGCTCTGTGAAGCCTCTCTAATTTATTTAAGTTGAACATGATATAGTGCAGGAAAAAGCATTTGAACATCACATCAAGAAACCCTCTACCTTTTCTTACTATGGATGGCAGTAGAGAGGAAGAGAGCACTAGCAGTCAGGCAACACTCCTTCCGATACAGATGTCAAAACTCTAGGATAATAACCCATCTATACTAAAAAGGGAGCAGGGGCTTGTCAGAGCCCACTCTCAGCGGTGTCATTGTGGCAGAATGACCAGCCCAACACAGGGTCCCACAGCAGGATGGCAGAAGTGCCAGCAAGAGTCTGATTTCTTAGACGACACTTCCTTTCAGTGAAAAGCAGCAAGTGGGCTTTGACTTGGGCATTAGCAGAAAGTAGTTGGACCATTTTTTCTTATTCATTGTTATGCTTACAATCTTTTATAGGAAGACTGAGATCAGGAATAAGAGAATGAAGCAAGACAGTATGAATACATTTCATCTCTGCCTTGCTTATGGACAGGATTTGATAAGGCAACAATACTGAAATAGAATATGTAATGGTTTCCACTATATTCCATTCAGGTTTTGTCTCACTGGAGCTAGGTGTATGTCTGAAGAGGTACACCAGGCTCTTTGATCAGTACTTGAGCACAGAGGGCTGCAGCCCTGCACACTGGTCCGTGGAGCACAGTGGTTCTTTCGTACTGGGACAGCTGCAGGATTGTGCTTCAAGGCCAACAAACCTTGTCTTACTACAGCTTCATTTGCCACTTCAGATTGCTGCATGGATTAACATATTTTTCTGCAGTGTAATGTGTACACTTCCTCCTGTACCACAAATAATTAAAAGGAAATTGAGGCTACTGTATTCTGTGAGATGGTTTCTTGAACAGACAAGCCAAACCTATTCATTAATGATGTTAAAGCAATTTACTGTCATATTTCCATATTTCTGTCTTTATTCAAAGTGACAAGGTCAAAATGTTTATCTTACCTATTTGTTTTGTTTATCTGTTTTTCCTTAAATTATTTTGAAAACATACAGAAACTTTGAGTCATTACTCAGACAAAAGCAAAAGTCATTCAAACCTAACATTTCCAACAATGTGGCTAATTTTTGTTCTTCCTTAGAAATAGATACAATGCACAAACAGAAGAATCTTGCTGCAGTACAGGTTTTACTAGTTCTTTTATATGGTTACCAAATGACTCTGTACAAGTATCTTTTGTGGAGAAAAGAAATGGACAGCTTACTAGAAAACAAGTATTGTATAAAATGTTAAACTAGTCCTGCCAGTTCTGCAATGGGGATCTCCCTCTGTGATGTACATATGATAATATTCTGAGTCTGTGCAACAGCTGAGGAGTAGTTTCTGTAAACTGGTGATGGGGTGTGTCTCAATTTCCTTTTTAATGGTAAAGCATTTTTTCCCTGTAAGGTCAGAGAGCATTAAACTGATCTTGACTTTTTACCTATTGCAAGTTGAATATACATTTGCATACACCCATGTGCCTGAGAGCAGATTTCAGTTGGTTACTTCAGATGTCATGGTTCCACTTCCCTTTGTAGCCCTTCCCATTACAAAACAATTTAAACCTTATTTCACATTTAAGTTACTCAAATCACCTGCAGGTTTCAAGTCCAAGTCCTTGCCACCTCTAGCATCCCTTCTCCTTAACAGCTGACAATACCAACATTTAGTACGCTGTGACATTATGTTTAACAATGAGATTAGAAGGTATAGCAATCCCTGTTTTGAGGAGGTTCTTCACTATGGTGAATAGTGAAATTTGTGAACACAGCTTTTTGCAGAAAAGAGGCAAAAACCACAAACTTATCTGGAGAACAAAGAATCACTATAATCAAGATGTTACTAACTGGGAAGAACTATGGTAAAATAGTAAAAGGTGATGGTAATGCAGGCTTACTGTTTTGAAGTCTGTCTGTGACAGATTAAGAGATTTATGCGGCATCAAAGAGTGGGGAGTTGGCAAAACCAGGATGACTTATGACCTCATATCTAGTTTAGCATCCTGCCTACCCACCCAAACTCATGCACAGGAAGGGACTTTTAAACTTACTAGTGTTCACACTAGGACATATTAAGTATATGGATTAAATATATAGGATTGCCAGCTTCGTTTTTTTCCCCACTTTTTTTTTAAATGCATTGCAGAAGGGGTTTAATTAGCTACTGTTTAGAAGAATTGAAGAGGATTTTCACTCTTATTTTCAGGGATCAAAGAACAAATCAACTCCCACTGTACAGGGACAAGGGAAGGGATTTAGACAAGATCTAGGTGCCCAAGGCATTGTGGAGTCTGTTTGAGCAACACGATAGAGCCAAGCGGGTGAGACTGGGCAAGCGAATCCAGCAACAAGTGCCTCTCTGTAGCATGGATGGGTTTTTGTAGAACATATCCTTCACAAAGTCTAAACTATTCAAGTGGTACATGTTTGAAATATTTGCATAGATTTATCAACATGGGAGAGTCGTTACACCATTTTCATTTTCAAGGAAAGGTAAAGTTAACCATTCCACAAGCAGGCAGCTACTGCCAGTTATTTTCTAAGACCATCTTGCCAGAATACTCACTCCTGCTCTTTTTCTTTCCAGGAACCTTAATTGTATTGAAGCATCCCTATCCACACAAAGTGGAAGAACCGTCCATTTATGAGTCTGTCCGAGTTCACACGGCAATGCAGACGGGAAGGACAGAAAGCGATCTTGTTCCAAATGCTCCCTCAGTAAGTTGCATTCTGGTGTGAGGGGTGTTTGGTGGCCTGAGTTTAGTATGATTGCTGGAGTGAGCTATGGAATAACACCAATAATTCATCCCCTTATGGGTTCTGAAATACAGGAAGTCTTTGCCAGACAAGGCAAAACAGATTTGCTAGATACAGATAAAGCTTTTCACAACTGCTGTCTCTGAGACCTTCAGTGCTGTCAGTGGGAAAACATTGCAGCTGGCCTAGGTGAGTCTGGCCATCCAAACAAATTATATATGAAAGGTTTTAATTCACCTGTGTTATCTTCCCTTTAAAATTCCATCTTATCGGTAACGTTATCGGGAATTTAAAAAAAAACACAGAAGATGAGCGCTTCAAGTCTTTCTGACAAGACTTGTCAGGCTGCATGCAACAATACCTATGTCAGGTTGCACAGTAAGCCCTTGTTTCGGCAAACCTTCTCTACAGTCATCTCTCTACAGGTGTGGGGAGGAGCACACTGAATAACTAAAACAAGTGATAGCTGCAGAATCTGTGACATTTTGTCTCACTCAGTGAATATGAGGATTAGTTAATAGGAAACAGTGGTCCTGATTAGACAAACTCATTGCTTATTATTTTAGTAGTCTTCTTGGTTTGGCAGAATTATTTTACTCAGTTAGCAATATACAGACTCCTTCCTAACTGGAAGGAAGGAGCACCTCTGAATTCCTGTGTCAGTTAAGAAGTGAGCTTTTGGAAAAAAATATTTGAAAGACAGGCAGGGACACCTTAGGAAAAGGAAACCCCAAACTGAAGTATGGCACAAACAAGTTAGTAAGCGTATCTGTATCCCGATGAGTACGTTATTTGAAAGAATATTTTTTTAGCATTTTCTCATTTGGACTTTATTACTTTAGAATCATCTCATCTTAAAGCAGGAAGATGGCTTGCTATATTCTGACACAGACTTGCACCCGAAATAGAAAGCAATATGACAGAGAAGAGCCTCTACCCTTTCAGCCCTAGAAAAAAGCTGTGTCATGTTAGCTATGCCTTCCTGGTGTGAGAAACAAGAGAACATCTTCATATCCACTTGGGCCATCTGCTCTGACATCTGTGACTCACTTGGACAGTAATTAGAGACATCAAATCACTAGTAACTCATATCTAAGTGAGACAGGTGGTTTGTCCAGAACGGTATTGCTCAAAACACAGAGGAAAGTATATTAATAACTTACTAACTTCTTGGAGTAAAAGAGGAGTTACATTAATAGAGGCTAATGAAGTCCATAAAAGAGACTTTGTATCCTACAACCAACCATTCAGGGCTGAGTTCCAAGTTAACCTTCAAAGAAACTTGACTTCCACATACAACCAATAAAAAGGCAATGTTTTTTCCAAGAGCAAATAGTAATTAACTTAGCAAGAATCTGGTGTCCAGAGGCCAGCAGTCTCACAGTGAGGTCCCTATAGAAAGTTTCAGTGAGTATCTGAGAAATCACAGGCTCCTAGAGTCACTCATGATAGCAGTAAAACAGTTCAAAAAATAATTTTGCAGTAAGCGCATTGAACGTAACAGGTCTTTCCTCTAGAACATGTGGCTGCTTGAAAGAAGAAATTGTCTAAGGACAGCACTTTTTCCCCCCACCTCTTGCATTTCAAGAGCAATTTCTGTGGGTAATTCCACTGTCTGGTAAACCCTGGGTACTTCTGATTATAACATGCACAGAGACAACGAACCAACTTTACTGAATAAAGATCAACCATAACTGCAAGTATTTTGCTTCATTTGGTTGGCAAGATGCAGGCCAGAAGCTTGAATAGAGAGGCATGGTGTCAGATTTTGCCTCTAGAGCCAGCACAGGTCCATGTTTATCCCAGTGGTGGATCCAGTCGTGAGGGGAGCAGGGCATACAGGACTGAGGTCAGAGCAAGTGGCCCTGGAAAGTTTTCTGAGAATAGGCTGCTCTTCCATCTTATGGATGTAGACAAAGAGGAGGATATTGGAAATGGAAGCAGAGCTGTCTCTAACCCCCATCCCTTTCCTTGTTACTTCACAGCTTGGTACGAAAGAAGGATATTTGATAAAACAAGGCAAAATAGTCAAGGTAAGAAAACCTCTTGCTCCTTGCTTCTGCTCTGTAATCACCCATAAAAGCTAGAGACAATGCAGAGCTGAAATGGCTCGGCCTGGATTCCCTTACAGAGAGGAATAATTTGTGTTTTGAGCAATGGCAAAGCACAACTGTAAACCAGAGTAAGTCAACAGGAAAGAAAAACCTTTAAATCTAAGAAGCGCTACACTAAATTCTCACAAGACAATTACCATCCGTTCTTGATCTTTCAGAATTGGAAGACAAGGTGGTTTACACTGCATAGGAACGAACTTAAATATTTCAAAGACCAGACAGTAAGTAGCAAACACCAGTTCCACTCTTTAAATCTCTATAGAGGCAGCTGCAACCTCCTCCTCCCTCTGGCTTCCCGCATATGTATCACGGCTTACGAAGTTACAGCTTCCCATATTGCCAGAGGGGTCAGACCTTTCAAAGTCAGTATTGCTAATGACCTTAACGAGCAAATTAGTAAGTTTTACAGCTACAAAACATCTCCAGTGCTCTGTCAGTCTTACCTACTAGTTAGAGTTGCTCTTTGCAGGGCACTTTTTTTAGTGGATTTTAAGCTACCAGCACAGCACGACTTTCATTGGTAGCTTTGACATACAGCCTAATGGAGAGCAGGGCTATTAAAAGGTTTCTGCAAATACCAGAAGATGTTTTTCATTCCTTGATTTTATCCTTTTAGTTCAAGTGGTTGCACAGTTTACATAAGCTGCTTATTTAAAAAAATATATCTATATTCTTTGTTAGCACTCTGCCTAGCATGTAGTTTCACCTATTGCATCTGGGAAAAAGTTCATTCTTCCAGTTGCTGTTCCATTTTTGTCTTAAACTGAGTAAAAATACCTCTAGAGTTCCTCTGCCCTTGCAAGACCTCCAGGGTGAGTTCCTCCACAAGTGCAGCCAAACTATTTACCTCTGCCCAGCCCTATTTCAAATTCCTGACAGATTTTAACACAACAGCATACACCTGCCCTCTTGCCCCAAACATTACCATTTATAAACAGCTATGTAGTATTTATGGGGTTTGCCATCGGTGTTCATTTCAGTTCAAGCCACCTTGAATTAAGCTTGCATTTGTAAGGGCAGCACTCCAATTGTTTGAGCCGCGTTTGTGACTTACCAGGCAAGAATGCATCTTTGTCAGAAGTACAGCCTCCTCCCTCACAGCAGCTCTGGTGGCTCTCAACGAACCTGTTGTTGCTGTAGAGTTGTAATACCTATGGGCAAGCAGCTTGCTGCTGGCCCCAGGATGGCACTCGTTAGCACATCTCAGCACCCTAACCAACAGCCATTGAGCCAGAGGAAAACATAAGGAAAGGTGAGAAAACAATCCACGTGCCAGACAAAGGACTGTGGGAGCTGCTGAGGGCATTTGGGCAGACAGCAAGCTGCTCTTCCACATCAGCCACCTCTTATGAGGCTCTCAACAGAGTGAGGTTGAGAAAAAAAATCAAAAGAACTCTCACACCTAGAGAGAAGGAGACTCTTAGGGGAGATGGGCTGCAGTCACACACAGACAGTCTGCATCCCTGCATCTTAGCACATCTGGGTCTATCCCCAGAAAGCTAGGTACACACACTGCTTCAGCTCTCCTTTTGCCTTTCTTCCTACTCAGCTTCAGCCTTTTAAAGCACTTTGGAATTAATTAAATCTCCAACAGCTGGTTGATTTGGGTAGTTTGGGTTTACAGTGTTGTACCTGTTGCACCTATACCCAGAGAAACCTAGAGTGCCTATAAAGGTCCATGTGCATTGAAGATGAACTGAATGAGCCTTATATTCTGTTTTCACGTGTTCCCATTTTAAAACCATTTTATTTTCAAGGCCACAGAACCAATTCGGGCACTTGACTTAACTGAATGCTCAGCTGTGCAATTTGACTATTCCCAAGAAAGAGTCAATTGTTTCTGGTAAGTTGCTGTGCTTTCTGCACCTTGCTGGGAAGGTCAAAATAGCCAGGAGTTTCAAATGTAACCACTGGCTGCTTTTGCAAGCTCCCTTGACCTTGCAGCCCTGATCTTCCTCTAGCTCATGAGCCTGTTCTTGTTGACCAGCCTGTCAGTCCTGCATGGCTTTGCCTGATTACTGCTGGCAAAAGGTTTTTTGCTTGGTGAGGAGGAAGAGGGTAGGCCTATATATTGTGGGCACTTTTCCTAATCTTGTAAGTGTGTCTGATTGTCACCTAGACTCACGGAGCTTAGCGAGGTAAGCTCCACCTGCCAGCTCAAATACTGCTGCAGGTCACACAGCAACCGCTTCTGTGCCCAGATGTGGGTCTTGGGTCCATGTGGGCCCAGGACAGCATGTCCCCAAGCTGTGAGGACTGCGAACCACTGCTGGCTAGCCTCTCTCCTGTACGTGAGCACAGCCTCAGTGCCCTGCGCTGTCTTAGCATGTGTTGGTGTAGGCCAGATGGCCTCTTCAGTTTTCAGAGGAACCGCAGGTTGTTCTAGCAAATTAAGAAATAGTTCTAATTGTTTACTTACAGCTTAGTGTTCCCACTAAGGACATACTACCTATGCGCAAAAACTGGAATAGAAGCGGACGAGTGGATTAAAATACTGCGATGGAAACTGGTAAGATGATGTGCGGTGTTAGATGACTGTGCCTCAGGCAGCAGTACCCTTGGTACTGCCCTAATAACCGCCCAATATTATAGTGCACTAGTGCCACGGTTCTCGATGTCTGCAAGGAGGGTGTGCTTGCTCTGGGTTGCAGGCCAGCTAGACTGGCATATAAGTAGTTTTCATGTAATATATATGCCTGCAAACCTACTTTAGCATTTTTGGGATGCCTTTTGGATACTTATACTTGTTATGAAGAAGAAATGACTTCCATCTTCAACAATGTCATTGTGTAGATAGTGAACAGTACTGAGCATCAGCACAGACTGCACATGTTGGGTCCTGAAGGAAGCAATGAGAAGACAATGTAAAGGCTTGAAAATGTTACTTCATTAAAAAAACAGTATTTGGGTTGGTTTTTACTCTTCCACATCCACGTAGACAAATTGTAATGGATTGTTTTTCTGTTCTAGTCGCAAATACGGAAGCAACTGGAGCAGCGTAATGCCCCCCTCAGTTCCTAGTTGCACCTCTAATACTTCTACTCCGCGGGCAGGAATTGCGTCTTTGCCAAGGGGAAGGCATCTGGCTACAAGAGGACAGTTTCAAACGTCTCCATTACTTGCAGAAGGCACGTGCACGTGTGTCTACCCACACAGACATTTGCATCCAGCTCCGCACATAGAAGATTTGTACAGCTGAGTGCTTTCAGGCTGTTGAGTCATGTGTGGAGACCGTTGCAAAATCAGAGTGTTGGTTTGATATGCGTGGTTTATGTCAGTAATGCACACAATTCAAACACCCGTTAACTAATCACGGAAGTAGTCACTTCAAAACTGTTGTGGTTATTCAGAGCACTCTTGAGAATTTATGGCAAGCTCCATCACAACTAACCATTAGCAGCATAGTCTGTAATCTTTAGCCTGTCCCTTAAATGTTTCTTTTGTATGGCCTGTTCAGGGTCTAAATCAAAAGAAAAATGACAGAGCTAATTACATTTTTTGTAAGTAATATCTATATTACAATCCAAAGAATTAAACCTAATATTTCAAGGCCCTTTTCAAGGTGATGGATGAGTAACACTTCTGGTCAAATACATTTTTGTACAGTTAAGGTTTATACCGCAGTGATGGCTACAAGTGAACATTTGTTTTAAATGGCATATACAGGTAACAAATGATAAGCAGCATCATGAATTCACGCTTGCTTACCAACCAGGACCATGAAGAACAGGCAGCTGGTTCCCAGCACACATATGAAAGAGCTGCCCTGGGACCCTGAGGACAGATGACAGGGCTCTGCAAAGCTTTGTCTGTGGCAGCCACCAGCATTTTAGTAGTGTTATGATTTCGGCCCCTTATGCTCCCCCTTTGAAAATGGGCTGGATTTTGTATTTTTTCCTCAGGCAGAGAACTCAGCATACAAAACAAGAGATTTTGTCCAGAACTCTGTTCTAGAATTAAGCAGTGCTTGCTTTATACTGAACAAGATGAACAACAGAAAAGCATGATGTACTCTAAAAATATGAATTTAAAAGAATACATCTTCTGCATAACCTGATGAAAATTTCTGTATTTTGGAAGACTCAGGCACATGTAAGAGCGTTGTGGCTCGCCCCGCAGTTTAGAAGCGGAAGCCTTGTACTTTGGTGCTGTAGTGAAAATAGATGTTACACTTTGCAAGCAAAGTCTGACACACTGGAGGGTCTCAAGGCCAGCCTGGTGCAACCTCCCATCTGACCCTGCTGTGAGACCCCCGAGTGATCCTGCTCCTCCTGGAGAGGTGTGAAAAACAGGGAGCCCCCCCTCTCTCCCTGTGCAGTGTTTGCATTTCTGCTGAAACACTGTATGCAAACCTCTCCCACTGGGCAAAATGCTGTGGCAAAGGGCTGGGCATTGCTCGTGCAGCAGGTCTGTGCTCAGTAGATGCCTCTACTGCGAGAAAACTGAAAAGGAAGAAGGGGAAAAATGTACTAAAAAAAGAAAATCCAGATTTGGACATAGGAATAGCATTTTATTTCAACTTAGAAATTCAAAATATTTGTAAATATTTTTATACAGACTTTTCTGAATAAAACATCATTATAAAACTAGCAAAGGTCTTCCGTATTTCTGTACTGTATTGTTAAAACTTTGCAAAATACACTTGTCCTTTCTCCCTTAAAGAAGTCAATTAACAAACCGGCATCTCCAATTCAGCTACAAAGCTCTGATGAGTTTGCATGTGGCAAAGGCAGCGTGTGGGGAAGAGATCTGGTGCCGTCCAATACTATCACTGTTCTGTGAGAACAGCCTGGAACTGAAGCTCGAAGTGTTACCACAAAAGCAGCCTTCCTCTTCACGCAAACAGGCCACGTTACAAAACGTTAGAAGCAAGTTCCGCACGTGACGCGACAAGCTGAAGCCAGTAAGAGATGGCACTCAGCTGGCTTAGGAAGCAGACCCACAGATAGGGCATTAGACGAGCTGAATGGGAAAAGACAGCACGAGGTGTTCCCTGGATGGAACATGAATGATTTTTGCCTCAAACACACACGGACGGATGCCTTGGGACTCAATTACCGGCTGCCTCTGTAATTACCAGCAACAGAAAGCTCAGCCCAGGAGCTCAGTTTCAATGGAAGAGGGGTGACTGACAACTTCTAATCTGAGAGCTTCTGAGCTAAAAAGTCCCAGCCCTCACTCCCAGTACCCTCCTCTCACCTGCTCATGCCTGGTGTGGGGTGGGGTGAGGTACAACCGAGGGGGCTCCCCAGCCCAAGACCTGCCCAGAGCTCTCCCCAGTGCCAGCAATGCTTGGTTATAGAGCTAAACACCTGCCCTGGAGTCACCACGAAGGGAGCGAGGGAGAGAGGGGGGAGGCAAAGGGCACGGGATGGAGCCCCTGTGATATTACGCACAGGGAGCCAGCCAGCTGCTAACTCCTGCATCCGTATGCTGACACAGGACTTGACATCCACACAACCCCATCGGGATGGGCACTGGTGAGTTTTCAGCCTGTGAACTCCTGGCTTTTGTATGCTTAGAAGCAATTAAGAGACCTGTTCTCTGCCCAGAAAAGGTGATGCAAGGTGTTGTAGAGTATTATGGTGCAACAGAAGAGCGGACCAGGCTCTGTCATTTAAAAATACTACATTTTATTTATATTTATTTACTTAGGAAAACCTAAGGGTATATGGGCTGAGAGTGTCACCAGTAATGAACCCACACAAAGACCATGAGACATGAGAACTTCACAACTGTACTACACAGAAAACCCCATTAAGTGAAATGCTGTTCAGGTGCTTTTACGTGGGCATTAGGAAAACCCCTAAAGCAACATTTTTCATAGAAATAGCATTCTTAACAAAAGCAGGGTGCAGCTAGCACCCAGATTAGTAGGATTCTTTTACCGAAGTATCACCAATGTAAGAAAGATGGGGTATTGACTGATTGTACTGATACCTTGCTGCTAGCAAACTGGCTCTCACAATACTCTTTCGGCCACATCTTTGATAACACTAATCGATCCGTTTTCCAGCACATTGTGGTAGCTAGCCTGAGGATAAACTCCACGGTATGCCTGGTTCCCTGTAAGGCAAAAGATCTGCGGGTTGCTCGTCCGAACCAACAGTGTCACGCTGACATGGCTCAGCTGGCTGAGCTAAACTCCATGGGAGCTATTTTGGTGGTCTCTCCGGTAGCGTACAATAAAAGAAGCGTGGTCTAAAGTAACATCCACCTACAACACACTAGTAGATCATTTCAGATTCAGTACTATGTACAATTTACTCTTACTTAGTACACTAAGGAGCTGTGGTATTTCTTCCGAGACGTGTTATTTCACCGAGGATTATTGAATCTTTCTGTCCACTGGGCTGCAGAGGGATGCTGCACTCCGACTGTGCCATCAGGTTAAGAAACTTCAACAACTTGCCTCAGTTCTTCAAACAGGGGCGTGAGCTCCTTCTCTAAACTTACAATCAGCCCTGGGAAAAGAGAATAGAGGGAACATCCCACCAAACAACACGACGGAGAAGCCCCTCTCCAAAACCCGCAGCTCCTTCCCTTTCCAAGTCACAGGAAGGGTTTTCCACAACACGAAATGTTTCACTTGAGCTGCTTGTTCTCACTGGGCAGCACCCACAGGGCACAGTGCCTGCAGCCTCCAGCCCCAGTACGAACACTCTGTGCTGCACAATTCTCCCCCTCCTCATGCATAGCTGAGTGGCTGTGCGAGAATTAAATCCCTTTTGCTCGCACTCTCACAGCCAACGCCCTCCTGCACAAGCCCAGGTGCCTTGCTGAAGGGGTGCCCTGTCCCACAGAACTGAGAAGATGGAGCTGCACGTCTTACTGCTGAACATAACCTGGAACTGATGGAAAGAGACTGAACAGCTGGTCCATACTGTACAGCCTCTGCCCCCACAGTGAACACTCGCGTAGCAAGGATAAGGTTGAACACAGGAGAAATCAGCTGTTTCTAACAGAATAACCACCTCAGCAAGTCACCCAGAAGCTATGGATTTTTACCCATGCGTTCCCCTTCTTCCCTTCACGATACTTTGACAAAATTCATAGCAGGAGAAAAGTAAAGTAAATGACCTGAATTTACTTCAAGGTATATTAATTTTCAATTATTCAGACACCTGAGGCTTAAAATACTGCAATATGTAAAAAACACCTGAAGACGTACCAGTATTGGCATTGCTGCTAGCGATGAAACTTACTACCAAAGGTAAGCGATTAAACTGCACCACCTGCAAGGAGAGAGAACAGTGTTCATCCAGCAGCTAGCACGCGCTGGATGTCATAGGTAAAAACACCAACAGAGCTTATATACACTACAGTGCAGGAAGCTGTGCTTGGAAAGCCTGGCACTTCTTTCCCTCCCGCGTTCTCTAGTGTTATCCACCTGAAATACAACAACTGCAAAAGCTGCAGAGTACTCTGTGGAAACCACCCTCTACAGATAACAAGAGGGCAGGCAGCTTTATTGTTTTAAAATACGATTCAATATTAATTTTGAATTATTTGAAATATTCCATTAATAGGGAACTATTATATTTCTTCTTCCATTAATAGGGAACTTCAGTCTTAAGCACACCAATAAGCTAGTAGCATCAAGAGAATCAAAGCAATGCACTTGTGTACGCAAACTAATTCATTCACCCATTTATTTTCCAAACAAGATGTGATATTCCAGGCTCAACAGTGGGCTGGTTTACTGCAGCCAAAATACAAAGCTCTCAAGACCACCAGAACTTGAGAAGGAGCAGAAACTTAGTAGGTGACAGATTTCAGGACACAAGTACCCATTTTGTAAAAATGATGAGTATTTCAGGACTTTCTTGCCTCGAAATCATACTTGCAGCAGCAAGATTAACTAAGAAGTAGGCTGCATGTGCTTATTTAACTGTAGGTGCCACTAATTACAAACAAATATCCTTTGTGAAAGAACATGAACCCTGCACAGCAGATTCTGAAGGCCACATCAGCAGCACCTGCTGCTAATGCCTGGTTGCTGTCCGTTCAGAAAACGTCACCATTTTTGACCAGTAAATCTTCTCTTAACTGTTTCTCAAAACTGAGAAGTTCAACAAATACTGCAAAAGTTTAGCTTAGCCAGCTTTAAGCTGTGTGACAAATAGAAGTAGCAGCCAAGTGGAAGCTTAGCACAGTTTAAACCACGCTCTCTCCCTTGCTCAATGTAACATAGGAAGAGCTCTGGTCCCTGAGAACAAGTCACACTGAGGTTACTCACCTGGTACGTGTTGTAGTAACAGATGATACTTTTGTTTTTGGAAAGGCCCAATTTACTGCCCTGATCCGTTGCGAGGGCAAACGTGGACAAAAAGCCAGGTCGCAGGGCATGTTCTGGAGCATTATCATTGGCAACTGGAACAGAATAAGAACATTTTTGCTTTGGCATGGTATCTCTGACTGCATCACAAACCCTTATCTTGCTCAGTGCTGTGCCAGAAGCAGATCTGGTGGTGGCGAACACAACGCATCATCTACAGCTCTGCAACAAGTACAGGACAATCTTCGAGACCAGTAAGTGCATCGTTCAGTAGTCTGTAAGTGACCTATAGCTGTTACACAGCATCCTTCCCAGCCTGCCTAGGAAACAGCCTTCTCCTTTACGATGCACAGCCTGTGCTGGCGTCACTTTGGTTCCACATCCCACACATCTGTGTGCTAAAAGCAGCCTTTGAACGGATTAATGGCAAGCAGTCACCTGAATGGAAGCAGATGAAGATGTGCAAGTTCTGCTAGCTGCTTAAATACTTTGGGACGCTAAAAAAAAAAAAAAAACCATAAAATTGCAGTACTTGAATCTTTGTGTTCTTAAATCATTTTACCTACAGTGTAAAAACATCTTAGACAAGGACTGCAGAGATATGATAAAAATTACAACACCAAAAACCAAACTGAACTAGATAATGCATACAAGTTGAATTCAACTGCTTCTCAACACAGATCAGCCAAGCCAACAAAACACCGGTGATCTCCCTCGAGCACTTTGTGTCTGCCTGCAGGTGCAACGAAGATGCGAGCACCTTGCACCACTCCAACTCTATTTAGTGACGATGCAAAACAGGAAAGTTTCCCCAGCCTACAATAAATTCAGAGATATATCAGAAACTATTTAAGTAAAAGAAGAGTAAGTGGGACAATTCCTGGTGTTCAGACACCGGGCAGAGAAGGCTGCTGTGCTTTTCCACCCCCTGCTGTTCAGTCAGGGTGCCAGCTGCGGCACGCGGCGAGGAGCTGGAGTTACCTTTGATAACAGGCACGCCGTCCCTGTCCGACACGACAATAGCATGAAGACCTTCAACGCTGCAGAAAACGAAGACGCACCGTTTTAAAAGCGGGACACTCAGCAGCAAAGCTTTCCTTGTTTTGAACAAACAAAGGGGGGGG
>VXAA01002850.1:57085-87122 GCA_013399115.1 Anseranas semipalmata
TTTGCAAGCAACGGAATAAGAACTCACTCAAAAGGGCAGATTTATTGAACGTTGGGAGCCCATACCTCCTTCCAAATGCAAGCCCCGCAGGCACGGCCATCTGATAAGGCCTTGGTCATACCCATAACATTTCACGCGTGAGCTTCGGGCAGTATTTTGGAAACGCTACCCGGGAAACCCACTCATTTATTAAAATATTCCCTAACACGCTCTAAAAACATGTACAAATGCAACTGGCGTTTTAAAATTTGGAGGCATGATCCTAACTGATCGATTTTACTTGTCTCTCCATCACGCTGGGTATGACCGAAGATGCAGGACATCTGTGAGCGGCTCCTGCACCATTAGTATTAGTGGGCATTTCGTCGCCAGTTCCAGTGACAGCCTTTCTCTGCACAGTCTGTGTTTGCAAACCTGTACATCACTGAGGGAAAAAGTATATTCTGCATGAAGGATAACATCGTAGCAAAACATTGTATTCCAAGGTAACTCCTAAAAATCCTGAGAAATCCGGCGCTCAGACCTAGTTCCTACCAGATTGAGAGGTAGGAATTATCCCAGACGACAGAAATATGGGGAGGAAGGAGGATTTATAATGGCGTATTCCTTTCCTGCATTTACTACATCTGTACTGTTTGCTCCCCAAAGTATCTTGACAGTATGCCAGATATGTCACAGCTTTTTACATTTGTTGCATTTCACTAGGCTCTGCAGGCTGGTTCACAAAGAAACACGGGGAAAGCAGCGCACAGAGATCAGCGATGCTTGCACGTTACAGCACACTGCTGTCGGGAGGGGATACAGCCCCAGGGCTGCTGACAGCCAGTCATCAGGAATGACCAAGCTTCCTCTGGTCATACCGACTGCACTGCATCAACCGGACGTAGACAACGGAGCAGGTAGTACTTATTTAACTTACAGTTTCAGGAATTTGCATATTAACTGAGTTTTGCAAAACAAAATGTTTGGTTTTACTATTGCATTTTCCCTCTGCTCTCTTTGTGTGAGAGATCTACAAGAAGGACGGATGACAGCTGTTCAGGGGATGAAATGAAATTTGTGGAGCAAACAACCTTAAAAAACATATTCTCGCCCACCCATTTTAATCCTTCTGCAGCATTCACTACAAGATTATATTAAAACGTCTATAATTTAAAGTTGTCTCTGCTGCCTTTTCAAATGCATCTGTTACATTTTAGTGATGATAATTTTTTACCTTTTCTTGGAAACTTGTAAAAGAATCGACTGTTTAAAAAAGTCAAAAATCCAAATTTAATTATTGTACCTAAACAGAGAACTTGCAGGGAAACGTTCATCAGATGTGAACGCTGAACTTGCTTGTGACTCAGGATGCTCCATAAATAGAATAGATACTGATGTATTTCAGCAGATGCAAATCATCTCCCTTTTTCATTATGGTATGTCAAAGTGTCATGCCAAGATTTTTTTATTTTTTTGCAGGACTTTCCTGCTTGCTCTTTTAAAGGAGAAATCAAGAACCCAGGCTTGTGCTATCTTTAGTTCTAGATTCAACACAGGTTATAACTAAATAAAAAGAGTAAGGAGTTAATTCTAAGTAGCTAGTAAATTTGAGGGATTTTTAGTCGGGCTGTTCAAAAACAGAGTTTTGTTTTCCCTTTTCTTACCAATACCTTATTTTAATGAGAACTTCACCTTCTGAGGAAAGGTCGCCTGAAAAGATTCTAGTACTCCACACTTTTCAATTAGCATCTTGCTCATAAGAAAATTTGTTCCGAATTTTCCAGCAGATTCCATTTAGCAAAACCAGGGAAGATAATGACATTTCTGAAGAAAAAAACCTTCAGACTTCAGAAAAAAGTAACCATCACAAGAAGAGAAACACCCACTTGAAATATTAAAAGAATGTTTGCAAGCCATATTTAGAGCAGGTTAATCTTTATGCTACTGGAAGTAATAGCATCATTCTGCATATTTCAAAGTGTGCAGCTATTTAATCTGTTAAATGCTAAGTAGCATTTTTCCACAAGTACAAACATATTGACAGCTTCCTTTTTTTTTTTTTAAATGGTATTTACAATAGATAATCTGAGGAAATAAAACAAGCTACGCCTCGCTTTTACACTACTGGGACACCTGCATTGCCGTAGGACACAGACATTGCGTTATTCCAGTTTGCTGAGATACTGACAGCAATCTAACCAACGTAACGTGTAGCTCAGCATTTACCCGCTTCTCAGCTGCAGCAGAAGTAATGGCAGGGCAGACATTACCTATCAGAATATTATAAGCAGCTTTGCTAGGACCATCTCTTAACTCTGCCTTTATTCTTCTAGTATTTGACAAGTGCACTGTACATCCTTTTTCCTCTGTTAACTAAAAGATCGCCTGCAAGCTCAGACTCATTTGTGAATCAGAGGGTCTAAGTACTTATTAAAGCCTTTGGAACAATTTTTTTTTCTAAGACGACACAGGAGTGCCAATATGTACTTTGATTGTTTTTTTTTTTTCATTAGTAGAATTACAATACATTCTGGGCAGTTGCAAAATCTGGGAATTCATGTTTTCTCAATAAATCTCTATTGCAAAGTTCAAAGGTTTGGGTGTCCTTCCATTTCTTCTCCCTTTTCCTGTCATCATGGTACAAACATCCAGTATAGCAACCCTTTCTTTATTTAAACAGCTTTTATTTCTGCTTTGTACCTCAAGCTTTGATGTCTACCTTGAATACTGGGTTAGCTGCTTAGTTAAGTCTGCAGCTAGTCTTTCTCGTGGTACACCAACTAATTCAATAGACGGCATTTCCAGTGGGATAGTTTAGAAAAGGTACACATGCAAATTCATTTCTGGATCACCAAGAGCAATGGCATATAGTGTATTTCTGAAGTCAAATCCTGCTCTCAAATGACAAGTCTAGATCAGAAGAATTCCAGCGAAGTCAGTCAAGTACTTAGACTTTCAATTTAGGAGGAGAATTTGGCTCCACATAAACTGAGAGCATTGTTCAAAGATGGCAGTTTTCTCAAGCAAAAAATGCTGCCCTTATTACAAGCCATCTGGCATTCTCAAATACAGGAAAACATTCTCCTGCATAGCACTGTTAAAATGTAAAAAACCCCAACAACATTTTCAACAAGCTTTAAGTACATTGTATGTAACTACTTCCAAACACCGCTTTGTTTGCATTATCTGGTGTGGCTACATACAGCTTCCACTTACAGGCCACTGAGTTACACTGGATGTAGAAACCGAACAGTATGTTTGTTCATTTCTAGGAAGTCGATCCAGCAACATTCTGGTCCAGAGAAATGCATAACCCTACCTCCTCCTCTAGTTCCCAGCCTGGGACAAGTGATATGGCTCTGACCATAGGAGCATACTGCAAGCCAGCAAGCATTTAAACAGTTGGCAAAAGTGTTGAAAGGCACAAAGCTTGTCCTTAGCAGTATTTCCCTGCTCCACTTGTGGTGCCCATTGAGGAATCACTGTTAGGACCTAGCTTGAAATAAAAAAAATAGTAAGAAAATGGAAGTCTCCCAGGGAAAAAACAAAAAAAACAAGAGGTTGCCTCTTTTTTTTTTTTTCTTTAAGAGCTTTTGAGATTTACTATTGCGTGTTTTCTTCTACCTTTCCAGTGAAAATCAAGGAAGCTATAGATGCATGTTAGCCATATGTATGGATTTACTATTACTGGAATACCAAATGGTAGAGCTGCTGTAAACTGTTACAAGTACTAAAAGCAATGCTTTCAATGGTCTGTACAGAATTTGCAAATATTTACTTTGAAAAGAGATTAGTGTAGTTCTTAGTTTTCTCAGCATTGCTTAGAAACACTAAAAAACTACAACAGCTAACTGCTACTCTACACCAGATCAATATACCCCAACAAATACTTAGGAATATATGCTATTATATTTAAAAATACCAAGTTCCTCTAAGCTGACAAACCTTGAAGATTTTACACAGAGTTAGAGATAAAATATTAAAAAATCTTGTTTCAACTCCACACACTTGACATCTGAATAGGAGTGATGTAATCATACTATTTATTCCATCAGTGAGACAAAATGTTGTATGGAACTAAATTTCTGAGATTTAAATAGAAAGTCATTTAACTCGTATATACACAAAGTGTTCTTTCCACAGATATTTACATGGCAAATATGTTAGAGGAGAACCACTATGACTAAGTCTCTACAAGTATAGCATCCTTTCTGAGCTATTCTCTCTGCTGAAAGAATTCACAGAAGCTTTGAAGTAAAATCTAGACAATTAAAGTTACCTATATTTCACAGTAGGTAAAGAAGCCATTAAATGATATTTCAGTATAAGGTTTCTGGAAACAGCTACACAGTAGAGTTTTACATCCACCCCTCTTTTCCAGCATTCACGGTGAAACTAAATCTCTTCTTAATTTACAAGAGAGATAATGGCATACGTAAAGATGTACGTGTATAATTGTAGCTCATCCTCCTCGATAGAGGCTGGTCAACCGTTCTAGTTCTTTGCAGTTGTCCATGGACATGGAGTCTGCTTTCTTTCGGAGACGGTCATCTCGATAAACTTTCGCTGCATAAATTAAGTCTGTTTCTTAAAGAAAATAAGAGAAAATATTTTTCAGGTTAGAAACTGAATGCTTTGCACATGATGCATTCCTTCTCCAAGCTGTCCAAATTAACCTCAGGTTTGATCCTCACCCTTTTCTCTTTCTGTCTATTCTAACTACCTACAGACACCACCTAAACAGCACTGCTACAGGCTTCCCTTCATTGGGTCTTCACAAACATTTCATCTTTTTTCAGCAGTGAAAGTGGTAACAGCTTTCCAGCACCCTCATATTTCATACAGTAGAACCCAATTACAAAACAAAACCAAAAACTACTACTTGCATCAGGTCTCATTAAACAAAACAAATATATGCAACACTCATTTTGCACTTTGTTGAAAGCTCTAGCATCTTGTCTGTGCCCAAAAACCCACTCTGAATGTTAAGCCATTACTTCAACTGATGCTGATTCAAACTGCCAGTGTTCAGAGGTATTATTAAAAGAGCTGTCTGTATTATACTGGTGTTCAACAGCTTGATATTGCTGAGCATTTGAATTCATTCTTAAATGTCAGTCAGTGTTGGAAAGAAGATTTTAACTGTCAAAAAGATCCAAAACACAACAGGTATTTTAAATCTATAAAAACACAAGTCAGTTGTTTCTAAAAATAGAGAAAATCCATTAGGGGCTGCTTTCTTTCATTTCGGGTAGTTTTTACAACCTGATAAATTGCGAATAGCAAACAATATGACAGTCACCACCTTCAGGTTATTATTGTTCTTTATATTAGGGTCAGATGCTTCTCCAGTCATCAAATCTTTTCCATTAAGTATTTACATACAGAAGGGTAGGCCTCTTTGCGTGGTCAAGGACTCTGCTCATGCTTAACAAAGTAGCATTTCAAGAACAAATGCTGAAAAATGGGAAAGGTATTTTTTTCCTCTTTCCCTACCCAGGAGGAAATTGCTTATCAACTAAACATCTACCTTTTCAAAGATATTTAGACAGTAAAAATAGGAGACACACATATGACAGGAGACACAAATACCACATACCAGTAAAACCTGTGTGTAATGACTTGGTCCCTAAAAGTAAGCTGTTCTTCCTGATCCACACTTTGCTGAAAAAACGTACAAAGAGTATGTACTCTTTTTATTGTGCTGGTTTATCTCTTGTGTTCAATTTTTTGTTAACAACCACCTCTCATTTTTGTAAACCCTTCCATTATATATGATTACCAATCATTCACCTAGCAGCCACTTGTAGATGGAAAATTAGGTGTTGATTTCTTGAAGAGGGAGCATATTCAATCATTTCAAGATGATCAAAGGACAATCTAGTTGGAAAAATAGAAGAGTTTTGATATTTGCTTACGGATTATACCCAAACATACTCTGATGATTTCCTGTATTTGAAAAATCTGGGAAAAAATTATTCTGATCAAATCTACTAGTCAGGGCAATCATCTGAAAGTTCTCCCCAGAAAGGACAGGTGTTTCTCTCGCAGAAAATAGCTCCTTGTGTACTGTTAAACTAGATTGGCAACATAGCTGGTGAACTAAAAAGATTGTTTTCAAAGTCCGATATAGCCAAGGAACCAAGTCCAGGGAGAAACCAAAAAAATCACTCAGTGCTAAGAAAAGAATAAGCACTGATTTCTAGCTTATGATGTTCCACAAGACATGTTGGGTGTCCTTGGTTTCCTGGAAAAGCAGCGTCTTTTTGTACTGTTGTCCAAGGCAGATTATCTTTTCCCCGTCTGGAAACATCTATCTGGGCTTTTGTTTTATTTATATTAAAGCACCTAGGGATGATACACAGTACTAAAGATGCTGCCATGATAAAATAATGTGGAAGAGATTAGAATTCTCAGCTTTTGTCCGTAACTTAGAGCAATTTCTTTCTCATTATCAATTCATTGTAGTTGTTAGTTTTCTAAGAAATGGTCACAGATAACAGAATAACGGATTAAAATTGCTGATGATTTTCAGATGGTTGTTAGGTCGCAGAGAAATTAAGTGACACAAGCTGGGACACTTTGAGGAGTGAGAAACAGTGGGGAACATTACCCTTGCTTTCTCATTCAGATATATTAATAATACAAACACTTCATTCTTGCCTGAGACAATCTTTTTTATAGTAATGCATGTGTTCATGAAATTAAACGTATTACCAAACTTACTTTGCTGCCTCTCCTTCCAGCAGTTATTACGAATGTTGGACACATAATCCTCTTCCACACTCTTTTCCACTTTCTGTAATGACACTCCTTTGTATTCATTTCTAAAGTCCTTGTTGACATAATAAACAACACCCAAATTTTCTGTCTGCATTTTAATTGTCTGCCCTGTACTTCTGCAAAAAAACCAAACAAACAAGGAGGTGAGGGAGAGAGAGACTAGATAGTTATTTTATTTTTTTACACCACAAATACACTTTTAAAAAATATTGCTATTACAAAAGAACAGCACATTACTGAATTTGCCATTTCAAGACAAGTAATGAAATGAATGGATGCATAATCTGGCAGAAAAGAAAATTACTACCTTCACCTGAATGTTAAACTTCTGCTGTTTTCATCCTTAATCTTTAAAAAAACACTTTAGCAAGACAGTTGTTTCATATCTCTTTAGCCACATATAAGCTTTGATAATAGAAGATTACACTCAAACTCAACAGGAGAAAAAAAAAAAACACAAAAACGGGTCACTATTGTGACAACCCAATAAGGGCATCTCCATTCTAAATTGTTTTCTGCAACCCTTGGCAAATCCATTTTCCTGCTGGCATTCTGTGGATTAAAAATCAAAGAATGCGCGCAAATATTTTGGCAGAGAAGTGTTTATACACATCACAACAACTTAGATGCAGAAGAGAACAACACCACACTCTGGAAATACAGAACTCTGAAAAATAATAAAGGAGAACAGAAGCCTTTCTGCTGTGGAGCTGAGAACTCTAGACGGAACTGAGGACCATTAAAACAGCTGTGGTGAGTGGGCTAAGTCTGCTAGGTAGTTGCATACTTGGTATTTTAACAAGTTATTTCTCTTCAGGAAAGAAAAAAAAAAAGTATCCTGTACAAAACAGTTAAGTTTCACTATCAGAATCCTTTTCAAGAAAGCAGTGACAGACTATTTTATCTAGAACAGGCAATTTCTCTAGCCCTTATCTAGTTGATAAGGTTGAGTAAGTTGCCTTGAAGCACTTCGCTTGCTATAAGCGCAGATGATCCCTAGACGAATAATGAGTCTTAGCAGGTTTCAGCATTTGATTAAATACACAGGAGATGCAAACACCTTTGCCTCATATTAAAAGATCTCCTAAACTCAAGTATTGTTGATCTCTTTTCTCTGTTACATTCACACAGCATGTTCTTTGTACCTACCTTAAAAGTTTTGTTTTGCTTCACTTCCGCTTTACGTACACTTTCTCTCCCTTCCCTCACTGTGGGAAATCAAGGACCAACTAATGGAAGGCTCTCTAAAACGCTTCTAACCGGGCAAAGATGATTACAACATCCTTCCCTCTGTTTTAAACTAATGTAATTGAAAATTACTTACGATCTTGGGTATAAGGCATAAGGAGGGTTAGATACCATCAACTGGCTCAACAAGGAGACAAGGATCAGCACAATAACAGGCATCAGCTGAATGAACATAGAGAAACCTCCCTAAGGGAAAAAAACAGATTCAGGTATCTCATAAGACAGCATCAAGTTAACAGGTGCATTTGACATAATTTAATTCTAAGCATGACTTTCTGCTTTGAGTATCAAAAGCCGCTATGAAACTATAACTACAAATCTGCAAACACTGTAGTGTTATCTTAACTTTCCAAGGCATACACAATATTCATAGGGTGCTGAAGCTGCAAGAGTTCATGAGTTAGCATGTAGCCACAATCCACTACTAAATTAACAGCTGAATTCAGTCACGTAGTACTCCATGTTTTGGTCTCATCAGTACAGTCATATGTAATTATATAGGACTATATATAATTCATAAATACAATTCTTACTTCAGCCCAAATCAACTTTTAAATGCAAGTGAGGATTAGTGACCAGTCACTGGTATGATAGTGGCATACAGCAATGGATTTACAAAAACATGCTATTATTGTCTCAAATTTGCATGTCTATTTAACACATCAGGAAGACTACCATCTGCCAAAGTTTTAAAATATGTAACTGGCAAGTACAAATCTTCCTCTACAGTACACAGCTGCTCTACAATCACATCACTGAAAGTGACTGCAAACAAATTGCACAATCCACAGTTTAAAGTCAATGGTGCTTAAACATACATCACCCCTCTCTTCCTCCCTCTCGTGTCCACTCTGACGGTGCTGATTAGGATGACTGTAGCCAGCACGACCATTAGAAAATGAGTGTACACTACCTAAGAAAAGAAATATCCATATTTAAAATGTAAAAGAAACTATTTAGAGGTTAAAACAGGAGTAACAACACAGAGAATTGAACGTTACTGCATGATGATGCATAAAATAACCAACTTTTACATATCTCACAATTCCAAAGTTGTTTAAAATAAATATTTTAAGCTCTAAAACAACTGATTTACTATTTCATGTACTGTAGGATCACCACAGAAACCCCAAAGAACTGAACTCACACTTCCGGGATTTAGCAACACTTAGGGGAAATTTAAACTGTGATGTGGATTAGAGTTGGGGATGGAAGGGGGTTTGGAGTAATTTTATTTTTTTGGAATGTCACAAACTCTAACACCACTCTGAGCAGTACCACTGTATCCCCATGATTATGCTGATGAATACAAATACCTGTTGGAAATGCCCCTCCAAAAAACATGTTGAATAGATCTTCTGGAGTAATATCTGCCTCACAGCCTCTGTGGAAGTTGAATCTGCCATTGCTAGGGTGATTGCATGTTTGCTCTTCACTGCCTGTAAGGTCATACTGCTTTCGTTTTTCTGGATTACTCAGAACAGCATAGGCATTTCCGATTTCTGAAGCAAGGAATAAAATACAACTCTTGTAAATGAAAGATAAGAGCTATTCCAGCATGAAAACTGCAATTTCAAAGTCAAGAATAGGCAGAAACTGATGTCCTTTACTGTATGTTACTAATCACCTACAGTACAACAGGTTCCAGAAACATCTCTACTTTTCGTAGCGTAGTTTCTACTAGGTTTCCCAACAACGCTATTCCAAGGCCTTTTAACCTGTTGAACTAGGCAGAAGGTGCAGCAGTTTTGTTCCTTTTACTAGGGGAACACCTATGTCTGTGGAAATTTTCTTTCTTACTGAAACTGAGAAAAAAGAATCAAGCTTTACAAGGAAAGCTTTGAAGTTGGGTAATTGCAAAGTTCAGTTCACTCTAGAGATTAAGTTAAAATCATCATATACTCAGTAGGTTTCTTTGGTTCATTTGATAAGCGGTGACTTCTTCGAATGCGTCGACTTTACATTCACACTGTTGTAGATGATATTTCGCCATATGCTTCTAAAGATATTTTATGGTGTACATTAATAACAAAGTTTTGCATGACATAACATGAAGATCACGTGCATACATGACAGGAACCTGTGCGCTCCTAAGGTTGTTGATACAACCTTAACATTTGGAGAATCTGGCCTGGATGCTTGTCCCCATCCATGCTACATTATCACAAAAGAACAACTTCAATTTTGAAAGCAGAAAGGGAAAAACTCAGCTAGGTGGGCATGAAAAGAATCAGTCTGAAAAGACCACAAGGTATGCGGGCTTTCCAGGCTTTGACCCCAGTTGCTGTGCACAGACATATAGCTCTTGAAGATTTAAGGAAAACTTCTGCTGACAGCCAATGAACAATCTTCACTCAGTCACATCTTCACTAAACCCTTTCTGCTTTCCTCTCTTCTCTCTCCTCCAGGCCTCTCCAACAAAAGGCTTCTTTGCAGCCGATCAACACAAGGCACAGGGATTATGTTTTCCAGTGTTGGAAAGCCATCAGTCATCAAAAGTTCATGAAAGTTGTGGCACTGTAACCTCAACACAGGCAAGTAAGACTATGGCGTTGCATAATTAATGTTTTCAACATTATCCAATTAAAAAAAAAGTTTATGAGTCTTAGCTATGTGCCTTTTAAGATGCCCTTAGAAATAATCATTTATAATTACTTTAAGTGGAGAAGAAAACTCAAAGAAATTAAGCCTGAGTGTTATATACACTAATGACACCAAATACTGATATACAAGGTTACTCTGTTACTCAGCAAAGGATAAAACTGGTAATAAAAATTTAGATTTTCTTTCCATAATTAAAAAACTTAGGGAGACTTAATCAGGTGAACAAATAAAGTGAAGACACCATATTGTCACAATATGGTCAGCAAGCTTTTTTGACTATTTATTTACTATTTGCTTTTGATTATTTGATGCTAATTCAAAACAGATTTGATTCAAATAGAGTTTTCTTTAAATAAAGAACATAAAAGTGAAAGAGATTCCAAGAGATTAAAAGCAATTATATTTGAAGAAGTGACAAACTTCTTAATCTAAAATAAAACCTCAAGGAAGATTGTTTAATACAACAGAAGAGTAGTACTGGGTATCTTTAAGATCTAACCAAGTACCTTGCCTAACACCAAACTCAATTCTGTTTTCTAATGTGACCTTTCCTTAAAATAAAGTATTTTTTCTTCAAATTTTATTATGAAACTCCTTTTCTCAGGCTGGATGTCAGAAACTTATCGGGCACGTTTGAGGGCAAACTAAATGATACATTTACTCAGCCATACAAAAAGAGGACAATCATTTCAATGCAAGAAAAATGTTAGTGTTCATTAAAGCAATTTTTAGATAGCAAGATTTTCTGTTCATGCACCCATCTAGTTAAGAACCAAAAGTGAAATTAAGTCCAAGAAATCAAATTTGACCAAGGTGCTAACGTTAAATAAAAGATTAAATAGTAAGATATCAATTTCCAAGATTTCAAAGATTATATAAAATACTATTAATAGGAAAGAATTATTTAATTTTTAGGGCTGGAGACAGTTTTATAAGAATATCTTTTTTAGAATGAAGCCATCACATAGCTTTATTAAAATAATAATTACTGATAAACTTTCCTGCTACGTTATATCTACTTTTCCTCTGGAATTGTTAACAAGCTATTACAATTACCCCTTAAAGTCTGTACAGAAGTCTTGCTGGGATTTCTTTCTTTTTATTTTTTTTGTTTTGTTTTAGTTTTTTCCCAATGTAAGAATTTTACCTGATCGATTTTTTCAGATGTCTGTATATAAACCTCATGCAGGAAAAAATTACAGAAGTACCAAAGTCAGATTGTTTCTTTATATATGATCATTTCTTACAGATTCATATTTTTTTCATCTGTGTCTGAGATGAAGCTTTAGCTTTCTTCAAAATGCTTTTCCTCAACAATTCTCCTTGCACAGGGCAAAGCTTGGCAGCCTTAGGTCAGATCAGATTGTAAATCTTCACCAAAAAAAACAGTCAAAGGCAGCTATTAATGGGCATGTCTGAATAAATGCTTTTGTATGGAAAAAGTAATAAAACTACACACATGCAAGGAATTCTAAGGAAAAGGTAACTTAGTACAGCGCATGATTCATTAAAAGTGCCTTTTGCTGTCAAGTATTACTTTTTTTTTTTTAAGCGCAAATATCAATGTCATAGATTCAAATGCATACCTAGTAAAATTCTATTCATTTTCAGTAATATTACACTGAATACGCCTATGGCAATTTTGTGTATTCAATCAGGATGTTTTGAAGGGCTACATCAATGCTTACACTAGAAATCAATTTACTTATCTCATAATACAATATCGTTCACTACAAGCTCCATATCCAGCAAAAGCAACATACCAACCAGTAAGTGTCACTTGTCTTTTTAAGTGTACTACTACCACATAGTAGGTACAACTACACATTTTCAAGGACTGTTAATATTTACTCCACTTAAATACTATTCTTCATTCAAGTTGCCATTCTTGATACAAGTATTCCAAAATCCAAAGTAATGGCAAATGCTATAACCCCCCCCAACATGAATAATCATACCATATGTACTGATATGACGTTGAACCAACCTCAACTGATAGTAAGAATTGACTGACTACATATAGTCAAAATGGATGACAGAAAAAAAGTGCAACTGGATTTCACAAATCAAATATTAGTATTCTCTCCCTGTACCTGAAAAATTATAGTCAATCCTCTGAAACTGAACCCTTCTCCAGAAGTCCACATTATTCATCTTGACTTCTAGGTATATGCCAAGATAATAAAGGTCAAACATTTCCTCGGATAAAAAGGTCAGTTTAATATTAGCTACAAAACACCACACTGACAATTCTATAGAAAGACAATCAACCAATGCAGATGAATTCCTTTTAAACTGACAGAGTTCAATCATAGAAGAAAGTTTACATAAAAATGATATTTTACTTTTAAAAGCCTCTGTTGCTCCAGGTGCATGGTTTTTGTCTGGATGGAATTTCAAAGCAAGTTTTCGATAAGCCTTCTTTAGGTCCTCTTCACCTGCATCCTTTGACACCCCAAGGACTTCGTAATAATTTTTACATTTCTTTATACTGCAAAAGAAAATGAAATAAAATATTGTAACCAAGAAGATGTAATAGTAGTATGTTAAAACACAGCTGCAAATGAGGTAATACATTGCACTGATGCAATACATTACAACTCTCACTTTCAATACAAAACAAACAAAAAATTCCACCCTACAAACAAATAAGAATGCCATTTTTCACAATAAGCTCATAATTGAGCACAATAAACTATTGTACTCAAAATTACTTACTACATACATTTATTTTACTCTACTTGTATCGTACAACTACTACAGTTGTAAGAAAAGGTTTCTGTTTACAGTTACTGTAGAATTTCCTCATCTCCAAGTACATGAATATTGCTGTTAATAATGCATAAGATGAAGATTTCAAATTCACTTTGCAGAGCTAGGAGGTAGAAAGGCCTGTTTTGACTGTCAACAGCAAATGCACTTTGTAATGTGGGATATAAAACAAAAAAAACAATATCGTCCTTTCTCCAAACAAAAGTCAAGACATAATATCATTCAAGCGTTCACTTTTGAGGGAAATAAGGTATGTGAGAACATCTCTGTTGCTGGGAATGAACCTGGATCATAAACAAACTTTCTGTAAGTGTTTATATAAATTAAAAAAACAGTTCCTGCAATTACAGATTCAGCTCATCTCAAATGTTCAATGTAGCATTTTTTAAAACTTTGAAAACCTGGAAATATTCAGTATAAGCAGTCTATATCATATAGCAGTCTATACTATAAGCAATCTCACCCACAGAAGAACAGCAAAATCTGGAAATGATGTAATGATTTGGTACTCTTTACAATACCCAGAAGAGAGCAACTGCAGTTACAGGAGACTGAGAGAACATTAATTCTATGTGGGTAGGGAGAACTGATCAAACCAATAAATACATCTTAAAATCAATCCTGTTAAGTTTTGATTTAAATTTTTTTTTGATAAAAAGTTAAGAGCTCAGAAACTTAGAAATATAAGGATGAACCACAGAACTGCATTACAGAAATGAAGCACACTAACATTTGGTGAACACCAAAAGAAAAGAGCTGGTCTGAGCAAGAAATAAAAATTACATACAGAAATATTTTAAAAGCTTAGTGTGAGCCTCTTTACATGGCTATAACTGTGTCCACATTCTTTTAAATGCACACATTTCTATGTAAATATGGGTTTAGTGTTACAGAGACTATGCACAGGGTAGCCAAGTGGAAAAAAAGGGAGTAAGCAAGCCTTTGGCAGTTTCATGAAAGAAGAATGGGGACCTTAATTCCCTGTAATTAAGGGAATGCTAACATCAGAAGTACAACCACACCATCGTGTGTGGTCCTTCATAGTTCACAGATTGATCAAATCAAGTTTCATTTGAGGGATCCCTCTTCCGGTGCTTTTGGAACAACACAAGCTTTTACGGCAGTCTCGGTGCAATGCTCACAAGAGCACTGAATTGAATGGATGCAGGCAGCTGCCAACACAAACATCCTGTGAAATAAATATAGCTCATTATATTGAAGTAACATTTAATAAGCTCCAGTTAGGAAGCTGATAAAGCTAATTAAAAAGAACACAGTGAGTCCATCATCAAGAAGGAGTGGAAAGGAAAGAAAATACATTAAATTACGCTCTGAGTACTGGAAACGTTTGTTTGTTAATTTGTACAATTAGCACAAATTTTGGTAGTACACGCGGATCCCTTCATCTTTAGCCTCAAGACCTGGATTACTTATGAACTGTATCAAGAACAAATAGCTTTATTTGAAAGTCTAACAGTAACAGATTAAGCTTTTATTTTCAAGACATTGCTATCTCAGCATCTGGTCTAAGTTATTCTCTTCAATAATTCAGTATCTGAACTATCACTATACTCAACAACTTCTTCCCCCAAAAGCATACGGTCATTTCTCATGGAAGTAACGAACATGGAAAAAAAAAAAACATGAAAGTTTACTTCTGTGCAGACCTGATATGCACTTATTTCACAACACTGTAAGATGTAGACAGGAGAGAAAAGCGGAGTGAAAAAAAAAAAACAACCCAAGAAATGTCAAGCTGTTCTAATCCTCAAAAACTTGCCCCAGACTTTCCCCCATTCACAGCCAGTGGAAGTCCCATGGTGGACAACCCTCGTGGAGAAAGTAGGAATGGCTGGTATTGATCAGCAGATGTGCAGGTCAGTACATAACTCACCAGTTTCTGACCCCACAATCTGCTTAGAGCCAGTGCACCAAACTGGAGGTGTGTCCTGATGAGAAAGGGCAGGCAGGAACCTGCTTTTTGGGTCATACCGCACTTGCCCTCAGAAGAGATGAAAATAATCACCTTCCATGCAACAGCTATCCTGAACCTGGCACACAAACAAGCTGTTATGTATCAAGAAACAAACATTCAGCCGAGGTATAACATATTTCTATTTTCTCTTTGCATGTCTCTGTTAATGCCTGCTTTGTTAAACAAAAAAAAAAAGCAAATACACAAACATCTTCATTCCCACATTTCTGATTTCGTATGAAGCTACGATTTAATATTTCAAGCACATCTTATACCAGATCGCCCTCATACCCTGACTGGCTACCCTAGGCTAAACAGCCAGCCTTAAACAAAGAAGCCTTTGTGAATTTGTGGTGGCCACCCCTGACTTTTACTCTCCCTTGTGTGTTCATGTCAGGATGGGCATGTTCACAGGAACACTGCCTGCAACAGACCTGTCACTGATCCTCCAGATCATGTTCACTGCCCTTTTTTCTACTGCACAGGAGGGACCCTAACGAAACTCCTGTTCACTGTCTAGCCTGTTGTCATCTTCAGATCTCAACCAAGTCAGTGCTGGCTCTTACAAACCTCAGCAGCAAACGCAGGCTGCAAGTACTCTGCTGGGCAGCCTGAGGAGCACTGCTGCATGTGACTTCACAGTGAATCCCGTGGAATACGCAAGGCAGTTTTGCAGAGTTTAGCAGGAGTTTGGATTAGGTAGATCAAACTTTAAAGCTAGAGTACATTAAATGATTGTGTAAATACACAGAGGCCAAAAACTATACCTATGCCTGGAATTCTCAGCAATGACTTTGTGCTATGAAACCCTCGCTACAACCTGCCATTAGATGAGAGTTTTACACAACTCCTTGGCCACTTCAAGGCAAAAAGCATCCGGACCATAAGTAACTAGCATCTAGTTAATGCCGACTCTTACAAGCACGGTTTCCTTCAGGGAGGGAGTCAGTGACTGCTGCCAGCACATCCCTTAGTGAGCAGAACTCAGGGCAGTCATTGCAGGGTAATGGCTCGGTTCTTCCCTCTCAGCAAAGTCCAAGCAAGTGTTGCACCAAAACTCCTTCTGAAGCAGCTTTGCACTGGGGAAGGCAGCAGAAGTGAAAACGATCAGAAGGTGCTTTCCAATTAAACAAATTATTGTGGTGCACCCATGAGAGGCAAAACTTGAACACATCACAAATTCAACCTGCTAAGTTGGTTTAACTAGCAGGACAAAGTGTAGTGGATCACCAGGGCAAGCCACCAGATCCTCCTGTCATACGCGTGCTGCGCAGTCACCAGTCTTCTCCAAGACTGCTGGAGCACACAGCCCAGCCCCACACACCTGACATGCTGCCTCCCTCTGCCTTAAAGAGATGGGGATCATGGGCTTGGCAAAGGCTCTCCAAGACTTAAGTCCTCTTCCCCCAGACTGCCACCATCCCTATGAGAAACTTCTCTCCAGCTGCTGGGAGCTGTTGGAAGCCATGGCCAACTTCTGATCCCTGCTCCTTAGTAGAAGCTGGTCTTTTTGGACATATTCCTCACCACTCATCTCTAAGCCAACTCACATTGCAGACTGATGCATGATGATCCTCACTCTGCCACAGTCCCTTCCTCGGAACTCTGAGCTGTCCTGTGGAAATTTGTCACAGGAGAAGAGGTGGATGGGAGCCATCCTTCCCCCTCCCACTTGTCTCGTGTTCCCAGTCATGCAACATAGGCCAGCATAGGCTGGGAAAAGTTAGAGGAGAACCAGTGGATGTTTTGGAAAAGGCTGATCACTGATGTTAATTGTGGCTTTCATCTGCATCTGAAACCCCTGTCCTGCAGCACTTGCAGCATGAACAATTAGTTTTCCAAAAGCTGCATTTCAAACTGTTATTTTTGTTTGGTTTTGCTGCATTTAAGGCACTGTAGTCCTCCTATATATGTAAATTTATATGTAAACCCCCCACAGATGTTTCTTTTTAAAATTGCAATTTACATATCACTTGCTTATGGACTGCTCCCTTTTGTATTGAACTGTTTGCTTTTGTTGTTGTTGTTGTTTATTTCTGGCTTATTTCAAAGTTAGTGCTTTCAGTGTCAATTTATTTTTGTGAACCGTGTTTCTTGCGGTTTTCATTCCTGGTTGGATTACTTCTGTTTCAGAATCACTCTCAAGTTACTCCCATTGTTTAGCTAATTTCCGTCCTTGCTGAATTGTTAGCCTCCTGCCAGCACCTTGGCAATGTCCTTCTGGTTAACAGATTTGCTGGCTGTTTTAGGAGGGCACGTTGCTGGATGTTCCTGAAAAAATATCTGACTTCTTGAAAGTGGACTTCTCAAACTGCATCAGAGCAAGCGACGGCCTACATTCATCCTCAGTCTGCTGTCAGAGGTATCTCACCACGACTTGCAAACCTCCACTTATCCCGGCTTGCAGTAGACAAGCCACCTGCGGTAGAACTGACCAGCCAGCTTCAACCCGCAGCAGCAGCCAACTCTGCCTGCCGCCGTGCTCCTCTCCCTGCTCTGATGGCTGAAGGCAGAGAAAGTCCAGAAACGGCCGCTTTCACCTGCAGAAATTCTGGGGCAACCACCACTGTTCTCCTGTGCCTACAAAACGATGTGATCCTATTGCTTTGCTTCTCGTTTCACTGTTCAAATCTACAATTCAGATTAGGTCAGCATCAACAGCTTTTATCAGGTTAACCAAACCTACTTGCATTTCTGTTTCAAATACCTGCAGTGATCAACAATTACGAAATTTTGATTACTACTACATATTTCAAAGGGCCTTCCAAAACCTCTGTGCACATGCACAGGGATGGCCTAAAAGACAAATATTTTGACTACAGTCTCCAAAAGCTTCTGCTGGG
The DNA here is from genome assembly GCA_013399115.1 of Anseranas semipalmata. Taxonomy (NCBI): domain Eukaryota; kingdom Metazoa; phylum Chordata; class Aves; order Anseriformes; family Anseranatidae; genus Anseranas; species Anseranas semipalmata. Next base: position 75,293 of record VXAA01002850.1, read on the forward strand.
AGCCACAGTTATTTTTCCTGATGGTAATCTAAACTGAGCAGCACAGTGAGCAGCAATGTGAATGCTAAAGAACTGTGCAAAAGGAAGCCACGCTGACTTCTGATCCCAGAGTTGAGCGGAAAAACGTGGTAAAACACAAAACAATTTCTACATAGGCTCAAGTTTTCAATGATGACAGGTGTCCTAGATTGGGAAGAGGGGGTTCTTCACATTGTTGAAGAACTCAAGCTGTTATCAGCATGCCCCTAATATGTCTGAGAAGTTTCAGATCACTGTTTTCCTTATAGATTCAACACCACATTAGGGTACTTGTCTTGGTACTTGGTCTTGGATGTACAAGTCAGTTTGCTTCTCCTGTGTGTATTAAATGAAATATTCAACTCCATGTTTACATCAGCATACTTTTCTCCAGATTTTAAGCTTTTATCTTAATTCTCCTTAATCACCAGTGATAGAACCCGCGGCAATGGGGTCAAGCTGAGGCAGGGGAGGTTTAGGTTGGACATTAGGAAGAGGTTCTTCACTGAGAGGGTGGTTGCACACTGCAACAGGCTCCCCAGTGAAGCAGTCACTGCACCAAGCCTGTCTGAATTTAAGAGGCGTTTGGACTGTGCACTTAGTCACATGGTCTAAAATTTTGGGTAGACCTGTGCGGTGCCAGGAGTTGGACTCGATGATCCTTATGGGTCCCTTCCAACTCGGGATATTCTGTGATACTGTAGCTCAACTGTAAAAAGTGTAGATTAAAGCTTTCTGACACTGTACCTTCTGTGCCACTTTTCCATGACAGACCTCATGACTGTGATTTCTACCTTGACTTTCCCAACCATTCAACTGGATATTTCAACAACTCACCATAGTTCTAGCAGCCTAATTAAAGGCATGCCCTGATTTCTTTCTTTCTTTTTTTTTTTTTAAAGACCTGTTGATTGCTCTTATTATTCTGTTTTAATTATCTTCCTGACCTCATGTTAAAAAAGTAACAACATATCTCTTTTTGCTGAATTTGCAGAAGTTTCTGCAGAAGGCCTGGAAAAAGTCAGTCACATAGCTTGCATTCCTTACAGTTTGACCCATGAAACGTGCAGAGACAATTTTTTGGTTTACTTGGTGAATTCAAATCAAGTTGCTGATTATTGTTGACCACTACTGGATGAAATTTAATCCTGCCTTGCAAGGTTCCTACAGAACTTATGCCTCTATCAGTTTGTTTTGCTTCTAGCTCAAAGATCCAAATTAAAAAATACCATTCCTGTGCTCTCTTCCAAGGGGCAGGCACTAGCAGTGCAGGAAAAGCAATGTTCCAACACAGCTTTCACAAGACAGCAATCCAAGTCTAACATATTACTAGTCATGGCAGTTATTTTTCAGTTCTCAAGAAGGTAATATGGAATGTATGCTATAGCTTATTTACTAAAAAGAAGCATTGGACGTCTCATGAATTTTAAGATCATTTAAATGGAATCTGTATAAAGTATACAACCTATCTACAGCTCCAAAACTTCTTTTCAAATCATGCAGGTAACAGATAACACACATTTGACAGCATAAAAAGAATTTGGAAAGATTAATACACAGCAGGCAATTGATTCTTTTATTTTTTTTTAATGTCATGCTAGTCCACAAAACCTTTCCAAAGTATCTGCACACTTGGTATGAGAAGGCAGATACTGTGGAACAGAATTTGCTTGAAAGCAATTAAGAACTCTGTGACAACTGTAATCCTGATCAGCACTTCTCCAGTCAACTAGAAGAAAAAAAAAGTTCACATTTTCTTTCTTACACAGATGTTTCATTTCTTTATCTCAGCAAAAAGTGCCAATAACCTATACTGAACATTTAAGGAATTGCTTTAAGTATAGACTGCAGAAGCCAAAAGCAAATTTTCACTTTTTTGTCATGCATATGATTCTCATGCACTTATCTTAAGTTGACATTGCTCGGACAGGATTCAATTGCCTAGAGACTTCTAGAACATCTGCTCTAAAAAGACATTAAATCTGCTGTCGGTCCTAACATATTTCTGCTTGACTCCTGTCAATCTCTACGACATGCAGGTCACCTAAACTGTTATGGTAACTTGATCCAGCCCTTGGTGACAAGATAACCATCATTAAGAAAAAGATGTATGGATGCAGATGGTGTTTTCAAAGCATTTCAATTCAAAAATAACAAGGTTCTTTTGAATACCTCAACCTTCAAATTGTCACACTGCAATAGCGAGCTCATTTCTTACAGAGAGCAGAGCATCACCCAGCACTTATGCAATCAGTGGAAAGGTATTGCATCTTACACTTCTCCCTGTCGAGTAACTTGTTTGCAAGCTCATGCAATGCTCTAGAAAAGTCGTATGATACCTTGGTAGTGATCAGTGTCCCCTGTGTACGTGGAAGAAAATAAAAACAGCACTCAGGTGCTTGTTTGTACTCAGATCTACCCACATTATTAGAGTAACCCTGAAAAGTAATGCAGTTTAATTAGTTATACTGCTCCAAGCGAGTCTTCACTATGCTTCTTAAATCTACTGTCACAAGCAAATTTAAGACTGCTGGACAACTCCAGGCATACCAACTAGTGATCCAAGTCAGAGAGCTCAGTCAGTCTCCCTGTCCTACCACTCACTGGTGCTTATAAGAAAGGGCTGTGTATGACATGTAGTTACATCTGGAGTGCTTTCTCTCAGGCTATACTGAATTACTAACACAGAACCAAAAATTCCTAGAGAGAATACCTGAGGATAATGACCATCTTTCAAATCATAAACATACAAAACAATTTAGTTTGACAGAGTCAAATTCATGGTAAGACTCAGAATTAACAGAGAATTGAAGATTACCTTGCTATCTAAAAATTCCATTTTTTTCTCCCACGGAAAAAAATAGAAATTAGGCATGAAACAATTTAAAAACAACTTTTTTCACACACCGTTTCTGTAACCAATTCAAAGGTCTGAAAACTGTTCAGCTGTGGTAAGGCAGAAGCATATGGTGGTGACAAGCTTAACTCTCTAAAGAATACCCCTCCCAGAGGGGCGTGTTTCATTTAACTGGAAAAGTCTGGGGCCTGACTGAAGCAATAACATACGCAGCCTGTCATGTTTCCAACTAAAAAGCTCATTCTCACTGTGGTTTAAATATGATGAGCTGTGATGAGCTTCCCTTCAGCTATCATCACTGAATGTGTTATATTTTTCCATTAAGTTTTAGCCCACTGTTTGTATTTAATACCGTTCTCCTTGGCAAGGAACACACTTTTTTCTTCACCACAAATTTTTTAAGCGGTGTGTCGATGTCACTAACAGACAATGTGACAAACACTTCAAACCTTCCAACAAGACTAGGGACTTGCTCTGCTGATTACTGCACCTCTAAACTAAAAGTCAGTCTTTCTCCAAAGGTTTATGAACTGCTATACTAAAGGATGGTAGCATCACTCAGACTAAGGTCAAGATACTGTTTTAATAGCTGATTTTCTAAGTTGTATGTAAAATATAAACAAACACAGGCTACTCTGCAAACTATTGCAATTGCTTCTTCCCAAAAATCCAGGTGGGTTTTAAAAACCCAAATTTTATATTCACAAAATAGATCATTGAAATAGCCACTAAGAAGCAATGTTGCATCAACTTTATCCTCAACGTGTGCCTTGCGTGAATACCTCTGGTTCTGATCCAACCAATCTGGATTAATTTTATCTAGTATCCAGTAAGCCCCTTCAAGGAAGCAATACCATAAAAGCCTACCACGGAGAAAAGCTGGCTCTACAGCATCATTTTAGGCAAGACAAAGTAGGGGACATTACTTACTCATAAAACAAATAAACAAGCAAACAAGAAACAGAACTTGCGGGCAGCCTGTGTCAAAGCAGACTGCAACTCAGAATGGTCACGGGTGAGTGAATACTGGCAGTAATACAGCCTTACTTGTAGCAGCTTTCTGAAAATGTGTTACATGTCTTAATTTGATCTAAGCCTCATTTTATGGAGGACTTTCTTTCTGGTTATTTTGTCTCACACGTGTCCACGCCCTCACCTGCGTACACATACCACAGCCAGTATTTCAAGGTGGTTGAAAATTTATATGCTTATTCAGATTTTACTTTAGATGTACCATGAAGGTCAACAATATTAATCAAGCAGAGAGATGAAGGTAAATGAAAAGTTTTACTAAAGAGCCACACTAAGAGGACAATCATGTCAGATGCTGTTCTCTACCTGCCTGAATCCAGTGCTGCTGTATCAACAACGAAAGGCAACTCTTTCCTCACTGGTAGCGCAGCTGATCACATTGTTGAATGTCAGGAAAAGATCCCAAGACGTTATCAACAGCAACATACATTTCACATCAAAAAATTAACACACAAATTTCTGTTCTGCACAATAGGCCAGCCTATCTACACAAACTAGGAGATGAGGACCTTTTGATTTCCCTTCTTTGAACTCCCTTGAAAATATCTTGTCTCTGTTTATCTGAAAATAAAGGTGGGTTTTGAGTTGTGCAGTTTTAGAGTGGCCACATCAGTATTTCTTTAGCAGAAATCTGAACACATCTCAAACAATATTTTACTCACTCCTACAGACAAGTGCATAATGATCACATGACTTAAAAGCTACTTGCCTCAAAAGGACATTTCTATTGATCTTTGTTTCTTTTCTCACATCCTCTTTTCCTGCTGTTGTCCCATCTTAATACTATCATGCTACATGAAGTCCAGACAGTTTATAAACACTGTTTAGACTGCGTGCTTCAGTGCTTCTCAGGTATCTGTACTTTCAGAACAAAATAGTTTTTAACACTGGTCTAAGACCAGCCTCAACAGCAAGATTAGCTTGACAATAGACTTCAAGACTGAGCATGTAACGAAAACTTAGATAGCTGAGTATAAAAATATTTAAGAATAGAAACACTGCCCTGCAAGTTTTACTACTTCATCACTACTTCCATTTACCATGAGATCTACTTAATAACTATTTTGAGTATTTTTTTTTTTTTATCTGTCAAGGTTACTTTATATAGATGGGCATCATCTTTCTTGCAAAGTGAGTGCATCATACTGTGTTTGAACACAGTAAAACTCTCCTCTTGTTTCTAGTTACAGTTCAGTATCAGCAACCACTCTCAGCTAGGCTTGAATTTTCTGTTGCTTCTTTAGATGCTACATCTGAAAGCGTAAGTACATAATACACCGAACGAAAACCAGTGATGTATTTAAGCGAGGCCATACCTGAATACGCCTTCCATTTGGTCTTTGGTGTAGCCTTTTCCACTTTCACCTGCAGAAGACGCATTGCTCTCCTTCGTGCTATTGGGCTTACTTTGATCATTGCTACCGGCTGGTTTTCGGCAGTAAGCGCCTCCCCCAGCAGTACTTCCATTCTTCGTAATAGCTTCCAACAAAACTATAAAACAACAGTATATCATAGTATCATTATAGGCATTCGTGATTAAGTCGCGGCTCTCAAGTATCTTAAATGGGAGCACCGCATTGTAAAAGACTACCTGCTATATTCTCCTTTCTTTATAATCATTGCTTTGTACCACAAACATATCAGAAGCCAGTCTTCACTCCTTTTCATGGCAAAACTATGGAAAAGTGTTTTAAAATTCATGACTGGAATTCTCTCCATCTCTGTCAAGGTAATTTAATACTGGAGAGAACTTGTACAGGTACTCCATCTCCACATGTTTTTAGAGGCACTGAACCCATTCTTTGGGGTGAAAACATCAAAGTACCTGAATAAGCAACTGTAAACAGAAAAGAGGAACTAACCTAACACCCTAAAGAACCTGAGAGTTACTCCATCCAGAGACCAAACCCATATCCTGGTACTTAGGCAAACTTGTCCTGGCAATAGATTTATTGATATTTATGACACAGTAAGATCTGGTGAGATTTATCTGGTTAACAGATTTTTAAAACAAGAATTACAGACTTTGCAACAGACCTGATAAGACATTTCCACTCTTTCTTTAAAAAAAAAAAAAAGACTTGGAGTGCTTCACTAACTAAGTTTCTATGCTTCATTAATACTAAACAAGAAGACTGAAACGGAGAATTTTTTCCCCAACAACAAATTGAAACCCTGGTATATCAGTGCTGTAACAAAGTATCCCCTTTGGCCCATAGCTTACTCTGGTAAACTTAAAAAGGGCAATAGAAGAAAACAGCCTGCTCTTTCTCAGCTCATCATCCTTACAAGTCATTGTAAGGAAAAGACAAGCAACAGATACTGTCCGAGGGAAAAGGCCAAAGCACCTAATCAAAACTACGCTGCAAATTCAGGGCATCATTTGCATTGAAGTTATATGCTTCTATTGACAGCTGATAAGAAAAACAGGGCTACTCAGCCCTGTGTCCTTCCCAACAAGCAGCCTTGGGGTTGCCTCATTACCTATAGACAAAAGACTGCCTGATTAAATTCAAACATGACAAAACATATACATGCTTGTAGGAAATGGAAAACAGGTAGTAAGACTGAAGTATCACCCTGCCTGTGGAACAAGAGTAGACATCATGGGAACATCAGCAATCCTGGATTCCAAAAGAAAGGCTGCTTTATTATACCACAGTTAATGCTTTCAAACAACGTAAAGACAGCACCCTATTTTCTAATGCACTAAGAATGGCTTAGGACATGGGCTCAATTCCTGAGCCAGAGAATGAATGACTTGACTCATGTCACAACCTACTCCATACTTACTTGGGGAAGTAAGTCTCAGAAAAGCATTGATAATGTAGTCATGACTAGAGTGATAAGAACCAGAAAGATGAAGACACATTTTTGTCAGCCTGGAATATTGCAATGCACCCTACTAGAGGTTTCTTTAATGCAGCATGTCAGCTACTACATTATATAGATATTTGTAACCTGAGCCACGAGTGGCCACAAACTGATGCTCTCTACCCCCTTCAGCCAACACTAGCTGAAATTCAAACTATTGTTTGCCCCGGCTAAATCAGGACCAGCCAACTGTACCCAACTCTCGACTCCCGAATCTTGAAAGCCAGCATACTTTTGCTAGATCTTTAAATCCTCTTTCCTTCTGTGATCCAAGAGATCTCAAACATAGTAGTTTTAACAAATCATCAGACATGAAGTTGTGTTTGTCTTTCTGGATATAAGCCTGCATTGAGGGGGCATCCATCTTATCACTAAATCGGAACCAATACCATTCGAACCTAAGAGACTGAACAAGAAGCACAAAGTAGATAAAAGATTATTAAATAGCCTATCTTTACCGAAGAGGGCCTTTCAGAGCAAGATGGCAAACCACATAGAGCAAACTACATATTGTTTCATAAACAACTAAGAATTACTATCTGCATTAAAAACGCACTAATAAAAATTCCCAAAGGAAAACATCCCACTCACTGTGAAAGCATGTTGTAGCTTTACTGTTAAAAAGCATTTTCTTTTAGAAGCTAATGAGAAGAACCCTGAGGAATTTTCTCCTAAATCTAATTCAAAAATTTCTCCTCTGACTAGCATGGTTGCTCAGAGCAGCAGAAAACTGGGATCCATTCTCAGAGAAGCACAGGAAGGAAAAGGAAGCAAAGGAAGAGCTTTGTTTAAAAGGAGAACAACCATTTTTCTGAGATGTACTTCTTAAAGCTCTCCTGTTTGCTTTTACACAATACTTTGCTTACTACCCACTGGCCACAGCAGCCTGAAGGACTGCAGGCAAACAGCTACACACGGCCTGAACAAGAAAGTCAGCTGATTTTGGCACTGGTCTTGCGTTCATGCCTGCCTCAGCAGGATTCACCAACTGATCAGATCAGGCTTTTTACTGCGGAAATAAAGAGGAGGCTAACATTTATATGCTGGTTTGTAAGCTGAGGGGATGTTTTCACTACAAATGAAACGAGGTTCTTGAAAACAGGAGAGCCACAGTTGCATTATGGATTATAACTGAAGCACACATCCAAATATTTGCAAGTTTCTTCTAAAACCATCTGTTATGGCATTTAAAGTTCTGAGGTCAAGGAAGTAATAACTAATCAAGAACAGCAAGTGCCCTCAAACTGAAGCATTTTCAGATTTGCTCCAGATAAATGATAACAGAAAACAAAATTATTCTTTTCCTGTTTCGTGACCTTCAGTATTTAATAATGGTATCATGTGGGATCCTACTGAACACATGACCCTGACTTACCCCCTATGAATGATGCTTAATGAACAGTTTTGCAAAGCCTGCCTTTGTACCAGTATTGCTCTAGAAAATCCCCATCCCTACACCAACGCTTGTGCAAAATCAGTAGTAGTAGTAATGGTAGAAATGCAGATACAGACAACAATTTGCATTTTTAACGTCTGGTATCTCTTCAGAGCAAATTTAGGTGGTAAGTCTGTTTGGGAACTGCCTTGCCTTCATTATGCTTTCAACATTACTACTTCCTAATGGCCTTGTCAGACCTCCCATCCCCATAACGGAGCTGCATTGCTGAGAATGCAATCTAGGACACTCGCACAAAGTGTCAAATCTGTAAGCGTTAACTTCATAAGCTAGCAGGACACAGCACATACAAACATGCTACTGCTCTATGTTGAAAAAGAAAATCCTACAAAGGCTCTGGGGCTGTTGTTTTCTTCAAGTCAAAGATTCAGTTCATATATTCATAAACAGTTTTGACTCTTCCATGAACTGGTGGTGGTAAAACCAGATGTTAGAACGGCACTACTAACAGTGTATTAAAGAGAATTTTCAGTGTGCGCGTAGATGTTTTAGAACAGGATATGTTTAAAAAATAGGAATCAACAATTTATTTTGTTAGCTGGTAAAACAATGAAGTGCATGAAGGCTCTCTTGTGTGTACTGTTACTCATTTCTGAATGAAAGATCCTTGCACTGCATTTGATGCCATTGTGGATCGAACATGACTCCCACTTTCACTCATGGAAAGAACTGCTGAATTCTGAATTCATACTAACGCACCACCCTAAAATACAAATGAAGCTCATACACTCCTGAAAAGAAACATTTGCTTTTAAAGACAGCATCAGAAGCAGCGCAAGAAATCTTGAGAAGCACTGAAAAATAAAGCTGTCCTTAACATCATCTGGTGCCCTCAGCTCCAAACAGAATCACACATATGTTTGAAAAGGAGATCATCCTTTGTTATCTTTAAATCCACTCTTACAAATCTTTTCCAGACAAGCAATTAGTTTCCATTCAGTTGCAAGATGAATCACTATCAAAAATCATAATCAAACTTAATATTTTGATTGAACAGCTGAATTGTAAAACAATTTTCCAGCAAAGAGTGACGTCAGCACCAACACTGTTACTATGAAGTCATTAGCTAAGTATCATTGAATAAAGACCGACCTTCCATTTCACACTAGTAAAGCCTTAAAATAGCACTGCTGCAGTCAGCGTACTTCAGGCTTTGTTTAGCAAAACTAAACTTCATTGATGACCAAATTAGTGCTGAATGCACTTTAAATGCAAATGTCACCAAAAATAAACCACATGTAATATCAGTTAAAACCTGCTCTGTGCCCTTTTGTAATCAGCTATAACATGAGGAGGAGGAAGCTCCCATCAGTAAAAAAAAAAAAACCTTCAGCACTACCACTCTCACTGCTTTTATTACTGATGGAACATCATTTGTGAAATGGTGGGCAATTGTTCCCAAACTTCTATTAAAGATATGCCCTATGGTGAATTTGTGACGTCAATGAGAAACTGGAAAGAAGTACCTTCTAATACATACATATCCCAAAGAGAAAACAAGTGAGCACAATGACAACTGGGGCTGTGCCATAGTGTCCTTTCACCCTATAAAACCAACCCATTAAGACTGTAAAATAAGAAATTGTGTTAGAATTAAGACAGCTTACAAAATCTTAACTATCCTCTCCTGCGTATATGCTATGACAATTCTTTAATTATCTAATGAATTACTGTTTTTTTTTCCAAGTGGACCCCCAACTTAATTTATCTAAAAGATGACAATGAGATAATGAAGCAGTCATTTCATTTATTCTTTGTCACTGCAAAATTCCAACTCTGATTTACTGCATAACTTCCAGTTCCTGTCCTGAGAACAGGATATTCTGTGTCCTTGCAGCTTTCTGCACTGTTAACAGGTCTATTTCAGTGCCTCACAGACTTAAATAAATTCAGTGAGTTGGTGTTATTCTAGGAGGAAATGGGATGAGTTAAAAAGAATTACCAACCTCCATGGCTAGAAAACTGAAGCACAGATATATTACAAGTTTACAGAGTCCCCTAATTTCTAAGTACCTAGTTCAAATCAGGCCTAGGGCCTGATTTTTTCAGTGGTATTAGGGCATCTGCAATTCTCATTAGCTTCAGATGGAGCTTTAACTGCCCACCAGTTCCACAAATCAGGCCCTTGTTTCAAGCTGAATACCTGAAAAATGAAGCACAAACAATTAGCCGTCACTAATGGAAACAGTGAAGTGACTTATTTAACCTCACAGAGAAATACTGTGAAGCATTTAGTGTCAGTACACAATTCCCCAGAGTACAGTCCACTACCACAACCACAAGTCCATCTTCTCTTCACCAGATCTGTACCTCATTTGTGACATACTTTGCTAATTTCCACAGTGAATAAAACAAGTGTCCTACAGACAATAGCCTAATTAGCCATCTATTTCTTGCACTGAGTACTTTACAATGGTGGTTATGTAGTAGCAGTCCTACTTAAAATTAAAAAAAAAAAGGAAAAACAAGAACTCAAAATAAATCACATGGAAACATCTTTTTTTTTTTTTTTCCTGAGAGCTACTGTCACTCTTATGTTGGAGGCAAAAGATGGTAACAAGGCACGTGAAGCAGAAAAAACTAGTTATCCCCTTCAGTGGAATAGGCTGAATTGAAACCCTCAGCCTTCCTGCCTCCTGACCAACACAGCTTCCAAAAAGCTGAATGTGTTTTCACGCATGTCATCATATTAAACTATAGAAATTTAGGGGAATACAGCAAGTTTCTGTTTGCTTTTATTTCAGAGAAGTAAGTAAAGTGGCAAGAATATAAACAGTGCCACATACTTGATCCAAACAAAGCAGCAGTTACCTTCTTTCTGGTGATTTACCAACAACATCCATCCTGTCTTGCAGGAAAAACAAAAAAAAACTATATGCTATAAAAAAAAAGAAAAGAAAAGCACTGATGACACCTTAGCTCATTGCCTGCATATAAGAAAGAGTCAGGAGATAAGAGAAGATGGAAAATGTTCACTGAATCTCTTCACCTGACATCAAATGAAAAAACAGGCCTCACATTTACCATTTCTGGAGCGCGGCTTTGGGGTGAAATTGCAACTGCAAGTATTCTGGGCCATATTTTATCCTGTAGCAAAGCCTTTAAGTCAGTACAGGGCACTGAAGTCTTTCCTGTTTCTTCAGTGGCACAGACCACTGAAGCGAGAACTGAAGGAGGGCAACAAGTCGTTGCGCTCAAAGGTCCTGCTGGTGTGTGACAAAGACACCAGGACAGGTGGCAGCTCTGCATACATCATGCATTGAAACCTTAGTACCGTTCCTTTTAAAGAACCGTTTCTAAACGGCTAGAAAGATGCTAATTATTATTATTATTATTATTTTGAATTGTAGCAGTGTCTGAAAAGCCTATTGTAGCCTATGCTGTAGGGGAGCAACGTATCCTGTTTTCTCTAGGAAAGGTAAGCCTGTGCTTACTTCCTACTTAGCCATTGTACGACCAAACGGGAAACGAAAACAAGGAAACCCAAACCACAAGCCATGCGTGGCACGAAAGCGCTGCCGGTCTGGAGCGGCAGCTACCACGGCAAGCTGCTAGCGCGGGGCTCGCTCACCGCGACAGGAGCCAGCCGGGCC
>VXAA01002850.1:93126-121890 GCA_013399115.1 Anseranas semipalmata
TTGAGTTTAAAAATAAAAAATCAAGATTTTACAGAAGCCTGTGGAAGTCAAGATCTCATTCCACCAGTGGCTGCATGCTTTCAGCCACTCTGGGCCCCTTACAGCTTGGACTCCATGGGCAAGGCAGCGTAACGCTGCAGGTGTTGCTTTGCTCAGATGTGCTTGTAGCAAGCGTAACCCCTTTCAGCATGCACCAAAGATCAGGGCGGGTAGCTATTAAGCTAATGCAAAGGTGTATATTTACTGAACGCAGTATATATAGGGTTAGGGGCGTGCCAGAGTATGTGAAACTAGTCTCGGATCACCCCATGCTAGCTAACAAGCCTCTGGCCACAACCTGAACTCCCCCCCTAATACTTAAAAAGAGAGAAATTAAAACTAACTCTGATACCCCAGGAACAACCCTAAAGCAACTTAGACCCAGTTATGAACGCAAGTAACTCCCACCTCGATCCTGTGTACACAAAGGGAGCACTCGCCACCTGCGCCTTCCTGACGCAGCCTCTGCCCCGAGCCTACCACCCCAAGCATCTTACCTGGCTTTATGGCATAACCACCTCGTGGTGGTGGGGGGAAGATAAGCTTCAGTGGGGCAGAGCAGAGTAACTGGCCTTTATCGGTCCAATTAACATTGGTAGGTCCCTCGGATCAGCTTGGACAATGTGCAAGATTAATTTTCGTCTGTCTGCAAAGTATAGGGTAGACATAGGTTTTGCTTACTGTATGGATTTACAGTTCTATTTTCTGGCATTTCTGGTTTTCTAGCATCTAGCAGCTTTTCTAGCAGCTGGAGCACACCAGGTCACAAAGGAAGCGTTTCTTTTTTTTTTTTTTTTTTTAGCATGTCCAATGCAGCAAAGGACAGGTACTTTTAGGGAGCTTGTCTTCAGGATGGACTGCAGGGCCACCCTGCATGAGAGGCCGAAGCTCCCTATGGACTTCATAGGGACGGATATGCCCCCAAAAGTAGGTCCCCAAATTGTCACTGTGTAAGGGTTGACTCCATAGCTGAGCGGTGCTCGGGGGAAGTTGTGCCTTACCAGTGCTTCGCCTAGGGCTGTCCTGGGGACGGATGATTTCATGCAAAAATGTGATAGGTTTCCCCTCTGTTTTTCAGCACATCTTCAGAGATTGGGGGTGCAGTGCCACTTTCCTTTCTGCTCTGTCTGGTACTTAACCTGATTTTCCCACCCCTCACTAACCACCAGGCTGTGTACATGGCATTGTCTGGATACATCGGAAGTCTATGACCTCTGGGCAAAATTAATTGCCATTTGAAATGGATGGAGAAGCAGTACATGTGCCCACAGGACGGTCTCTGTTAGGTCTCCCTGCTGGCTGCCGCGCTTGGGTTTGGGAGGATCGCCTGCTCTGGTAGCACCGTTGTGCTGTGCGTGATGATGAATGGGGGCAATTGTTTGGTTTAACAGATACGTTTATTAATCTGCTATCTGGAAATGGCTTTGCACGTCTCCGTAATAGATCTGCGGACAACGCGTGCATGCTGATTATCAGAGAGACTTGAGCTCCCCTTATATCCACGGTCATGCTTATTGTATGCTCTTCTGTCTGCTATTAATAGTGCCATAATGACTGGTCTGAATAGATTTTCATCTTGTTCTTGTTTAGCCAGCTGTGAAGGGAAGCTGTAGTGAGTCAGGCAAAATGAAATGGGAGCCTGTCAGAGATGATGCCAGCTACAAGTCCTTGCCCCCTCCTTCCCATCGCCCCACGTGGAAGGCCTTATTGCTGCATGCCTCGGTCCTCCCTGCTACCTGCATCTGAGCTCCATCCAGTAGGGCAACTGAGATAGAGAATATTTACACCTCATTTTGTTTTGTGCTATAAAGCCATATGTGAAGACATATGCAATCCAATCACATTCAAGTTGGTGAACTATTAAGGTGAATCCAATCTGCCCTATGTTACCGATGCCTAGAAGACACTTTGATTAAATATACTTGTACCAGTTATATCAATTTGGTTATAGCAATTTCTTTTCCTAATAAAGCAACCTAGAAAAACTCCTCGAGGCTAATCAGCCACCAACACTCCTAGTCAGTGCCTGTGGTCTCTGTCTAAGGTGTCAAAGTCAATGTGTTTGGTTTGAATAGGCAATGTGCTATGAGCATGGCTTATTTCGGTTTCATAGCCTTCGTCTATCATTCTTTCAACAATTACATATTTCTTCTTTCAGGACAAAGAGTAGCAAACTTTAAAAAACAAATGAGAAGGGATGAATGCAGTGTTTCACATCTGAGTTTCAGTGCAATCCATTATTCTTCATTCATTTCTTTTCCCTCTGAGACTTCAGTCCAGGCACCAGCTCTCCCAAATAGCGGCGTTGTACCATTAACCCCTTACAGCCACAGCCACCTATTCTTCTTCCAGCGTTCAACATCCATCTTTTGACTGAAATGGAGCATCTGAGTGCTTCCAGGCCTGACCACACCAACACAGCAAGGAGGAAAATGTGGAAAAGAAATGGGAGGAAAATTTTGATTTCCTGAACTTGGCTGGCTCCAGGTTTTCAATCAAAATGCTCATTTATAGGAGCTGGAAACGATTCTTCACAATTTGTTTGGTGCAGACGAAAGGGGAAATAGAAATGCCATCTGCCCCTTGTCCTTCCTTGCCAAAGTCATTGCAGAGAGAAGTGATCCAACTCTTCTGTGTTGGTAGGAGGCAGCTACTACAGTGACAACCCGATTTGCTTTTTCCTTCTGCTGTAAGCTGATTTTTGCAGAGAAGCAGCTCAAGCTCACTGCTGGCATGAGAACCTGTGCCGCATCTGGCTTACAGCACAAGCTGCATGCCCCTCACTGATAACGTGCAATTAATTAACGTGCAAGTAATAATGCTTTCCCATGTATCACTGCAGTCACCTGCAATGAAGAACTGCAAGCACCAGGACCTGACTGTACAGAGAAAAGTACAATTTCTTGGAGCTGGGCTAGGCGTCAGGATGAATCTAACTACTACAGGTACTCCTGTGTGAGCAATGGTAACTAAATCAGGAGCTTGCTTTTGTCAAAATTAGGGATCTGCTTCTAAAGATTGGTTAATTCCCAAGTAGAATGACTCCATGAGAGTTTTTTTTTTTCTCCTTTATCTTTAAATTCCAGCAATTATAGCTAAAAAAGGGGGGTAAGTGGGCATAAGGACACTGCAGCCTAGGTCCTTCTCCTTGGGGCTTGCTTTAGAAGCAGCTGACCTTGCAGTACGACTGTTCACGTCCCATTCAATTTATATACCATGAAAATGCTTTGCACTTTGATCAGGAGGATGAGGAGCATGAAAATGGATCTCAGACTATAAGGTGTCAGTGACCAAGCAAATGAGATTGGCCCCACGATGGCAGCACAACACAAGAAATGAGAACCTTACCTCAACTGCAGAAGAATGAAGGGTTTCCTCTTCAGTAAGGGTTTTAGGCTGAGTCATCACTGCCTTCAAAACCATAGCATGGCACTCCTCTTGCTCTAAAATTGGAAAGAAAAAAAAACTTTTTATTTTTTACTGTTAGGCAACCAAGAAAGGTCAGGCCTTTGCACGAGATGGGTCTCATCTACCTGCCACCCGGTGAAGATCCTTGGCTAGGGCTTCAGAGCAGGAAAAGTAACATGCAGGAGGTAACCTTGTGTTAAAAACAGATGTTTTCTCAGCTGTGAAGGCAAAACATGATTTACTCTCTGAAAGTCACTAGGTGGAGTTACTGCAGATGAATAAAGGCACATAATACAGCTATAAAATGACTGCTTTTAACATGTAAGCTCTTTTCCAGCTTAAAAAAAAAAAAACAAAAAAACAAAAAAACAAAAAAAACCCATCCTGTTGAACTCTGGGGGGTTGTATGTTCTGATAATTCCCTGGTTATACCTCATTGCACCTTTTCTACTTTTCTGAGCTGGGGGTGGGCCTGCATCTTCTTGTGTTCATCCAAAACCTGGGACAAGCTTGTGGAGACCATGCAACTGAAATAACAAGCTGCTAAACATTTGCGGCACTGAGTAGCATCATCATCGCTTGTGAAGCACTTTCCTTCTCATGGGAAAAGCAGAAAAGAAAACACTTTTTTTTTCCTTTCTTCATCAGCTTTGTCAAATATTTGTCAACGATTTACCTGTCCTGGTGGGCGCAGTCTGAAGGAGGAGAAATATCCAGCGCAGAGTTAAATGTCAGTGGTTCCAAAGGGTGTCAGCGGGAGGATGATCTCCTTTTCTTCGGCGCTGTGAGGGGCGCGCATCCGTCCCTCTTATCTCAGCCGAGCAGCTGAGCCACCACCGCCATAAATCAGGGACAAAGCTGGGAGCGGGTGACCAGGGGGACCTGTGGTGGAGCAGAGGGAGGACGGGGAGCAGGCAGCGCTCTGAGCTCCGGCAGCAGGGAGCGATGGGGGACACCAGGCCCCTGGCGCGGTGGCGATGGGTGGGCAGGGGCAGCGCTGGCACCCGCCGGGACACCCCTTCCCCAGGGCGTGGGGAGCCCCGCAGCGTGGCGTGGAGCACCTGGGAGGTAAGCGTGGGGCTTGGGATGGCAGCGTGAAATTCGGCAACGCGAGCAAAGCCTCTGCAAAGCCCCCGGGGCTTTGCATTCATAGGGGCAGGGTGCACGATGAAGGGCTTGCCAAAAGCCTTGCAATCCGAGCGGAGCTTGGGGGGTTTTTGCTTATGCATGGTCATTTGGCGGCTTCCAATGCAATCGTTTCGGGTGAGATTTCAGGGGCCTACCTCTTTGGTAGCCCAGACAGAGCCAGCCGCTCATCTCGTGGCTCAACCTGCCCTCAGCAGCGTGGGCTTTGCTTTTTCCTGGATTTGGGAAGGACACGTGAAAGGAGCTGGGATGCTGAGGTCTGGTGGTGCTCCCGGCATTTGTGTGTAATTATAGCTCACCTATTTTAAGTACTTAGCTCAGTTAGCTAACTGGGCTCATTCAGTTCTCAGCACCCACTAATCCCAATTAGCAATGGCCAGAACCAGGACCAGTTGTTATTTGCAAGTACCCGTAGCAATAAATGATGCACAAAGAAAAAAGTAGACTTGTTCTGGTTCTGGTCACGTGTGTGTGGGGGGGGCAGGACAAGGGCTTGCTTCTGTTCCTGGCTTGGCTGTTGAGATGGGACCCGAGTTCAGCATTGCAGCAATTTGCAGCAAAATTGCAAAGCTCCAGGATGAGGTATGAGCAGTGTCTGCTGGCTCACACCATCGTTGTGGTGTCTTTTGGTGCAGGTTTGCACCAGAATACTTGAAGAGCTCTTGCCTCCGTTGTTAGTTTCAAAGACCAATGTCTTGTGCCCAGCTTATGATTTTTTTTCTTCAAGAGGACTGCTGGAAAATGAAGTGATATTGACTCGGGACCCAATCCGTGGCTTGCTGGAGCCAGCAGAGCCTTTTATGCCAGCTTTAATGGGTGCTGGAAGCAGCTCTGCATCGAAGGTTACTTTGATTTTCTGCAGGTGTGTGACGCTTTCTGTCCATTTCTCTTCTGGGAATAGCTTCAGGAGGCTTTACAGCTTGGGTGAAGTACTTGCTGTAGCCGCTCCTCAGCTCCTTTCTCTCCTCGCATCTCCTTTTTTGCAGCTGTTGGCTGTGACCGTGGCTGGCCTGCTGCTGCTGTACATCCCGCTGTGCTACCAGGACTTCCATTTCCGCGTGGCTCGGGCGTATGCTCACCTGGGGTACCCCCGTGCCCAGCACATCGTGGGGCAGAGGTATTTGCAAGGTAACCTTTGCTGTCAGAGGATGTCTTTGTACAGGAAATGCAAACGTGGCTCTGCACACTGGGTTTTGGGCACCGTATTTTACATCCTCACCGTGACTTCACTGCCTTGTTTCTATCTCAGGAGCCGGAGTGGAAAAAAGCGAGGACCTGGCCATGCACTGGTTCAGGTGAGGTGCAAAAAAATAACCCCTGACATGGCACATGGCTCTCTGCTGGGAATGTCTGTCGGGGTGTGGGAGGAGGAAAAAGAGCCGGCCATGCTTTTTGTGGTGAGAGATGCCTGTGCTGTCCCACGGGGATGCCCGGCACTCCCCACATTGTCTAGCTTGGGGTCAGACGCTTCGCTCTGCCTTCCCCATCCTCTCAGGCTCTTTTTTAAGCTGGTGGGAGGCAAATAAATATCTTGACAGCGAGACCGCAGGCTGCATGGTGCGGTACAGACTTTTGGGGGAAACATTCAAATTATGTATTTATTCTGCATTTTCACTTACAAATTCCTTGCCCCCTCTCCTCCCTTCAGGCAGGCTGCAGGACAGGGCCACCCGCACTCCTCCTTCAACCTGGCGCTGGGAGCTCTCCGAAACATGACGGCAGCGCTGGAGGAAGGGTAACCCCAGCTGCTCCTGCCCCTTTCCATTGCAGATGAGGGCCCAGTTCCTCCTGAGAGGGAAGCCCGGTGCTGTAGGCACTCCATGGATGTGGCTGCTCAGGCATTTCTGATGCCCCACAGTTGTGTTGAGGGTAATGTAGCTCGGCCTGTAGCGAGGAAACTGAAAAACCTTGTGTCAGCCCACCAAGGTCTTAAAAATTAGGTGACGCAATACCCAAAATGCCTGTGGTCTGATGATGTATTTCCATTGGTGATTTCGCAGTCACAGCAAGGGACATGTGAGACCAGCCTGGTGTAGAAGAGCTGTCAAAGTGACGTGCAAACTTTCTGCCAGAAGGAGCTGTCTGTCTTTCTGGCGGTGTATGTATTTCAAGAGCTCCGAATCATTTCTACTTCAGTTCAATTAGGTTGAGAGAATCACCAAACCTCAAACATACATGCTCAGACCACAGGGAAAAGCAAAAAGAAAACCAGAGCGTTTTCTGAATATTAGACTGTTGACTTCACAGATGCTTTCAGATCCAGTAGTTGTGGTCCTCTAATAAAAACCTAGGTAAGTAAAAGACAGATAGGAACAAACCAAACCTTTTTCTAGACTTTCTTGATGAAGATTTTATGTCCTTCAGGGAAGTGGAGAAACTCCTCAGTGTGGCTGCAGCCCATGGGCTCCGAGAAGCTCAGGAGCTTTTGGAGAACATCCTCAAGAACAGAAACCTGCCCTGAATGCCCACACTGATGCTCTTCCAGCCTTGCCTTCTTCCACACCTGGTGGCCCTGCTTTGTCCATGTTGAGTGTCTCATCTTTAGGTATTTGAAACATTAATAGGAGGCTACGTTTGTTTTGCGCTGGACCACCATGATCAGATCTACGGCAGTGACTTCTTGAAGATGGAGGAAGAAATAAAGTTACAGCCACCTCTTCCAGTGGGATCGAGGCTGAATTTGGTTTCATCAGTGAGGCTGAATTTGGTTTCATCAATGCTTTCTGGCTGAACAGCTCTGAAAACGTGGAATGGAGGACATGAATAGCCTTCAGGGTTACTTTGATGATGGACCTATGAACACTGCTGAACAAGAACTGCTCATGTTATAGAGAGGGAGCCATCCATCTCTCCTTTATTGAGAATTAATTGCCAGCTGGTAATCACACCTTGTACCAATTCATCTGCTAATATTAAGGTAGATCCAGATATTGACCTGGGCTTGACAATGCGGTTTTGCTGCGTGTATTTAATGCTCTGCTTATGTGTTGCAATGAATGTTCACAGCCGAAGCTTTGTCACTGTAAATCAGCATGACACACATGCATGATGTCATTTGTAATAGAAATAATAGTGGTTTAATAGAAAATATAAATAACGCTCTCACTGAATAGCTGCCATCCCTTAACAGGTTCGCCATTACCACACCAGCTTCGGGGAAACGTACTTAAATTTCGTGGAAACTGCCTTCATTCAAACCACAGAGGGAGCAGTTGCATTTGACAGAAGGCGCGCTCACTGCGTGGAGCCCCGCGGTGCTTTGCTGGCAATAACGCTGCGTCCCGGGGACTCCTGTGTTGGTGCACGGTTTCTGCCTTGCTGGTACCCATGGCCTTGTGCAGGCAGCTGGTGGCTTATCATCCAGTGCTTTCCAGCTGGCTTCTTTTTTTTTTTTGGTAAGGTGCAGTGATGGTTGGAAATAAGATCAAACTTGCATACATAGCGACAGAAACAAATAACTGCTGATTGACTGACGCTGGTAGGAGAAGGCTATTGCAACTCGGTGCAGCACCCATGCTTCACCGCGTCCACAGGCTTTGTGTGAGGCACAGAAATAGCACTCGCACTGTTACCCTTGCACCGCCTCCCCAGAGACACAAGTTTCTCCCACCCAACTTGCTTTCCCACACGATTTCCCCCCAGATTTTCTTTCAGCACCACCACACAGGTTTGCACGGGTTTGAAGGAGGAGGATGTTTTGCTGCTGATACCTGACCAGTCACAGGGTCCTAAACTCATCCTTGTTTGCTGAGATGGGCTCTTGCCTTGTGCCTGTCAGCTTGGCTGTGTTTTTTGGCTGTAGAAAATAAGCCATGAGCACCGTGGGGTTTTCCCAGCATCAGCAGCTGCTTTGGGAGTGTTTCCCAACATAGAAAAAAAAGGAAAAGGAAGGAAAAAGAAGAAGGAAAAAAGGAAAAAAGGCAGGCTGCTCTGCCTTTTGGAGCCGCTCCTGTGGGCCCCCAGCCCCTGCCGTGCCGCGTCGGGGCTGTGCCCTGTGCCCACCGGCGGCTGCTGCCCCCTCCTCCTTGGCGCTGCCGGTACAGAGGCAATTAGGAGGATTTTCTTTCCCAAAACACGGCTCTAATTATAATCTAATTCAGCTTATTTGAAGTACATTTTGGTAGTGTTTCCATTATGCAAATATCAATTTATTATCCTCACATTATGTTTTGACTACAGTTGTGTTGCTAATTAGAGGCAATTTGGCTGCTTTAAAAAAATCCTTTCCTCTCCATGCACTTTTACTTGCAAACCACACCAAATAGACATTCAGCACGGCGTCGGTGATGAAGACCTGTGGTTAGCAGCTCTGTTTTAATCACTCTAATTGACTTTCAGTGTGTTAGAAGCCACTTAAAGTCCAGGTTTTGCTGATTTACTTGGATTTGGGGCTGGAGGCGTGAAAGAGAGAATAGCAATTTATTCCTGTTGCAAGCGTAATGTTGTTCTGTGTAAAGCTTTGGATAGGTTTGGTTCCTCTGCACCATTGAGGGGTAAAAATAACAATGATGTTTCTGGTCTGGGAGAGATGACAGCAGCATTTTTGGATGTGGCGGGACTCAGAGACCTGAGAATAAAGCTGATCTTGGGGCTAGGGGATGGCCTTAAAAAACTGATAGGGTTATTCCTCCCAATGCCTTTTACAAGGACCATGAGTCCTGTTGCCATACCACCCACTTCATGAATGTAATTTTCCTTTAAATGATTGTTCACTTGAATGGATGATATCTTGCTATGGAGCAAAACAGGCACTATTTTTCTCCTGCTGACTTTTCTGTTGGCTATGTTATGTGTTTCTGCTACCATGGCTCAGGGCTCAATGGGCTCCTAGACATTACATAGGCAGCGCGAAGATTTCTGCACCCCAAAGCATCCTGGGGCTGTTACCTTTGAATGACCAAAACAACCAAACCCGTAGATGCTCGAAGATGCTTTCACAGCTTCGGCTCGGAAGTGTGTGCTTCTGCGGCAGGCGAACATTAGGGGTCCCCAGTGGACTTTCAAAAGCTTTGTAGGGAGAAAAAAAACAACAACTTTGAAGCTTCCCTGAATTTCCTTACAACATAAACCTCATACCCCACCCACCCGCCAGGCGGGCTGTGTTGATACCAGGGGCGAAACAGCAGCAGGAATGCTCTGACACAAAGCCGGGCAGAAGCCACCGTGCCTTGCCAAGGGCACGGAGCAGGGTTATGGTCCACAAGATGTGCGAAATGATGGGGTGCTATCCCTGGGGCTTTCATCCTCGTGTAATTTTCCCCCAGGACCTCCACCAGGTGCTGGGAAGGGCTGGGGAAGTGCAGGCTTTGGCTGGCAGGAGGGAGATGCAGACCTGTTCCCATCTGCGCAGAGCATCCCACGTGGATCCCCCAGGATATGCATTTTATGGAGGGCATGGAGCCTGCAAAAGCCCTCCTGGAAGCACAGCTTCACACCCTTGGGTATTGCATCTGAGCGATTCTGGCCACAGAGGGGAGCAAATTTTACCTACAGCACAGACAACGTCAGGAAAGCCCTTTTGCTATGTATCCCGCTGCTGCATATCGGTACTTTGAATTAAGGAGCTCCTCAGAGAAGGAAGACAAGGTGGATTGGTCTTTCTGAGGCTAAAATGAATGTTTGGATGCAGGTGTCCAGCATAACCATCACAGCACTTCAAAAGGCTGCCATCTCCATGTCCTGTGCCTGACAGCTCTATGTTCTCGGATTATCACATACGATAACCCACATCACTTCCCCAGTGGATTAAAAAGGGAAAAAATACAATATAGTACCTTTAGTATTTAAAATATGCTTAATGCAACACAGATACAAAATGAACATTGTGTTTATGCTTTGTTGGTGTTCTGCATAGAGCACTTTCTGGCAGCTGCTTTGAAACAGGATTTAGGACTTTTAGTGCAGGGGATGCCCATGGCTCACGAGGAACCATAGCGCAGGGGATGCCCTGCAGTAAAATCCAAATAATTTCATGTTGTTTCAGTTTCCCTGATACTGTCAAGATGCCTTTGAATGAAGTTTTCCTCTGCCCCCACCTACTACAGCAAGTTCCCAGGTATTCCTTCAGGTTGTCAGTGCCTTCACCTATAGCCTGGTGTGCAGTGCAGAGCCTGCTGGCTCTGAGGGCCGAAGCATCTTTACATTGCTATTGGGTTTTGTCACCGGATAGTAAAATAAATGATGGAAATAAATGAAAAACGCGATTATCCCTGGCCTATTCCCAAAGGCCATCTGTGCCCGCTCTATGAACATTACAGCTCTCCCATATGTAAATACATACTCCTGAGCACTCAAAGACAAAATCTTTTGGGGAAATCTCTTAAGTGCAGGCAGAAAGAGCACCTTTCAGCGCTACCTATTTTAACTTGGTCTTATTACAGTACAACCTCATCAAGGCTGATGATTTGAAGCCAGCACCACTCTTCCATGAGGGATGCCTCTGCTCAGCCGAGTGCCCCAGTGCATGACCAGTGGCCAGGGCTGGGAGAGGTGAGTGGTACTGGAAATAAATAGGCTACAGCACGGAAGGAAGTTACAAAGTGAGATTTTCAGAAGGTTTTCAGGAAAACCCTAGTGCTTTTGGGATGGCCTGGGTCCAGACACTCTCTGGGAGATTTCTTGGGTTTGCTTTGGGCACAGTGACAGGGAAAACGGATGACTGCAGCAGGGAAACCTTAGGAACAGGCACAGCTAAAAAGACACATGCTGATCAGCAGCACAGCGGTTCATACTGCCAGCACAGCCTAGGGATAAATTCAGGTTTGGATCATTTGGATTTCACCTCCAACACTCGGGGAGTGAAGTTGTGACACTGGGGACAGTGATGTATGAAAGACATACACAAAGTTTTTGGCTGTTTTCTTCATCACGAATTTTCCACACTTCAGTTAATCAGAGCTTACCACATGAAACAGCATCATGTCCCTTTAGTGGCTTCTAATTACTTTGAAATTTTCCCCAATTATCCAAAACCATAATCAGGAAAATATTCAATGCATATACAAGTCATTACCCAAATGCATCTGATCCTGCTCCTTTCCCTCTACTGAAATTTAGCTGAAGCCCCACGGTTTTCACTGGCCAGCAAAGAACCAAGGAGATGCAAGGTGTGTGGTATGAAGGGGTCATCTGCAACATGGGAAATGTTTTCCAGGTCCATCCAAATGTGACCCTGTCACAAAGGTTAGTAGTGGATTTGGGGGGAACTACAGCAATATTTCGTGGAATATCATTGAAATTTCTTTCAGAAGAAAAAACATGATGCTTCTTATCATTTCTCTGTCTTAAGGCTAACAAAGAAAAGAGGCAGAAGGAGCAGTGAAAACACAAGACCCTACAAGACACATGCAACAAGACACAACAGTGAAACAAGGCTATGCCCCATCCCGCAGCCAGAGCCTCCATTTTCTGGTGAGAGCCTGCACTGCTGAAACAGAGGCACAACCACCAGTGGTATAAATCACCATGGCCTTGAGAAGCGTGCCGCTTCCCTCTTCCTATCCATCACTGCTCTGGTGAGATGGCTCCAAGCATGACAGCACGTTATCAGTGATAGAAGGGAAGATGAACGATGTTTGTAACACCTCATCGCACCAAGGGTTAGCGGTGTGGTAGAACATCAACACAGCATTATTACCTCCTGGACACAGCCATGTTGTTGCATTGCACGACACTTGCTGAGGATTGAGCCTCTCAGTAAAGCAATCGCATGACAAAATAGTAACCAGTCACCACCGATGGCCACAGGGGCCATCCCATCCTCACTCACAGAGCCTAGGGTTGAGGAGATCCTGCTTTAAAGCAATTAATCTCCTCCACTGAGCCTGGATAATGCTGCTGAGAACAGACAGTGCTTTAGCTCAGGGGTCTTACACACAACAAGTCCCATTTTTCCAGTTTTTTGGCAATTTTTCTTTCCCTGCCTAGGGGTTATTGAACAAAACCATCCACATACAGCACACACAGCTCATCGCGGGGAGCATCGCAGCTGAGCCGTCCTTGGCCTCTTGCCAGCCACGATAAGGAGATATTTAATTTATTTTAAGACAGAGACAAACACAAGGCCCAGAACAGCTGTGACTAGTGCCCAGGCACTCACACGTAGCTGTTGACCCACCATCCAATCCTGCCTTTCCAGTCCCATTTTCATCACCAACCATATAGATGACTTTCCAAAACATTGCCTTTAAGTTCTGTAGAGCCAATATCACAACTTAGTGGTGTAAAGATGAGAACAACCATATTTCTCATACTTCTCATGTTTCTTTTAATCCTTTTGAAAGAGCACTGTGAGATGGAGAAGATAGCAGGTTGAGACCCTGAGAAAACCCCAGGCACAGGGAAGCAGGACTTTCAATGGGGAAAAAGTGATTAAACTACCACTTTTCTTCCATGGCTTTACTGTGTTTGCCTTTTGATACTGTGTTAACGAGAGGCATTAAAATACAAACACATCATCCATGTCTCCTCCATAAATAGGTAGAGACGTATACAATTGCAACTTCATCGCCTGTATTTAAAAGATAATCTTTGCTTACTGCCTAAAGCGGTTGGTTGGTAACTCTCATTGAAATGAAGAGCATGCAATGAAATAATCAGGCTGCCAATCTGCAAGCAAATATTTTTTTCTGCACTGTGTGGAGTTGAACCGAGAAGCTGATTGCCATGAGATCTTCTGAAGCCCTAAAATGGGTCCAGGATTGAGCTGTTACTTAGGAAATGTTAGTGCCTGGGTGCTATTGAAAACCAATCTTGGTGTTCAAAAGAAAAAACGAAAGTGGGATGGCAGCCTCCACCTGGTATATCTGCTGCTCCCCGTAAAACAGCCGTTTAATTGAGTGGTGGCAAGAAGTCAGCTCAACAGGATTAGAACAAGTGCTACCGGAGCTTAATGCTGACCAGACCCTTTTTGCTGTCAATTTTCCTCTGAAATGAATAGCTGGCCATCAAGGTCTCCACTGTGGCTGGATCTTGTCTGCCTCTCCTCTATTTCTGTCTCACATCGGCACAGTTGTCTGCCTTAAAATAGCTAAATTGGTTGTTTTCCCCCTCTCCCATACAACTCACCCAGCACGCTGCTGGTTTACGCTCATTTGTTTCCCCAAATGCTTGCATGCTGGTGTCCAGGTTATCGCCAATGAGATCTTTGTGAAAGACTTCCAAGCAAAATGTCAGTGGTTTTGCCCAAGCTCTGATAAACAGCTGCTCAAGATACGAGGGATTTTATCACAAGAACCAAATCCAGCAGGTTTTGCCCCGAAGCCCCAGTTCAGCGAAGCACTTAAGCCCACGCCTGAGTTACTTTGCACTAAATTATTTTACAAAGCAGGATGAGCGACTGACTTGGGGCCTTTGGTCTGTGCGGCACGTTCAGCTGTTCTCAGGTTGTGTGCCCGCAGCCTGTTCGCAAAACAGCAGCAACAGCCCTCATACAGCTCGGTTCTTCAGAGGGCAAAAAAACCCAGACACACACATTTCCCTTCTTATGTGATGTGGGGAGCCCACCAGAAAGAAGCTTCCTGAAACCATTTGCAAGACATGCATGCATCCCTCCCTCGCTCTCCATCACAGCTCCATCACTTAGGTCACCTGGTCAAGTCGCAGGAGCATGTTGCAGCAGTCAAGCAGGGCTACATCTCCTCACCAAGGCATTTGGTGTAACGCCTGCTCGAAGCTCCTTTCCAAGATCTCTTGATCAAAGTTGCCAAGACAAGACAACCATTCCAACAATATGCCCTAATGCAAAATGGGGCCAACGCTCACAAGCTGCAGAGAGCATCTCGCTGAGTCCCTGGGGACTTAGGGAGCTTCTTAAATTCAACCAGATGAAATAATGTAGCCCTGGTGAACTCTGAACATCTTAAAAACAGCACAGACACACAGATGTCAGAGGTCACCAACGCATCCACTGGCATCCCATTCCTTCCTCCTAGATGACAAAAATGCCAGTTTTCAACATAACAGGAGCCCAGTGCGCAGCTGGGGTGGTAGCAGCATCCATGGACCAGATAAGCTTCCTATATCATATCATAGAAACTATATTCTAAGAAATATATAATTCCTGAAAAGAGGCACAGCGTACTTATGTT
The DNA here is from genome assembly GCA_013399115.1 of Anseranas semipalmata. Lineage (NCBI taxonomy): Eukaryota > Metazoa > Chordata > Aves > Anseriformes > Anseranatidae > Anseranas > Anseranas semipalmata. Next base: position 107,808 of record VXAA01002850.1, read on the forward strand.
GATAATAGCAAGGGGTAAAGAAGATTTGGGCAGAGGGGAAGACAGCAGGAGACCCTAAGTTTTCTAAGCCTCAGCAGTAGCATCTGTAAGATTATTACAGTGATGCTTCCCATCAATAAATGCAACTACACATCCGTAAAGTCAGAAGTTTTTTCTGGTATCTGTCTTTGAACAAAAGATGCTGCAAATAGCCTATGCTCGTGACTGCTCCCTACAAAAAAACAGCCTGGAACAAAAAAAAGAAAAGTAATTTAAATCGCAGGGTTGCAGGATACTGGCTTTCCCAGATGAGAGAGTTTTGTCAGTTAATGAAATGCAATGATGCCACAGGACTGTCCGGGACATCTGTGCAAACCCTGCTTTTTGAGAAAGGATGCACAAGTTACAGGTGCATTAATACATATGGCCACATAGGTAGCACCTGGCTACCCACATTCCCAAATTCATAGCAGCAGAAGTTGGAGCTGTGGTTATAAAGCTGACAGGACAATTGCTGAAACTGGGAACAGACTCACAAGGTGGGCAGAGGAGAGGGTACCAGAACATGTCCTGCCAAGGCAAAACTTAAAAAAAATAACCCTGCAGGTTATTCACATTTTACATGGGATTTGCCACACAATATCCAGTGTTGCAAAAGTTGTTTTCAATAGGAGGGATGCCAAATTTTGTAAGCCAGCCCTCAGCGCACCATGGCTCTGATGATGGGTGGGGTTGTTTACTCCTTTTCTCTTTGGTGCAAAGAAGATACCCAATGGCTTCCTGGAGCAGAGGTTTCCATGGCTCAGGAAACCCCTCAGGACAGCAATGAAACTGTCGTTTTTCAACTGTTTTGACCTGAGCTCTGGAAAACCTTCTTCCACATTTGTGATCCTCTGCAGGAAGGGAAGGGTTAGAAAAAAAAAAGAAAAGAAAGGAAAAAAGATGAAGCCCATCAACCTGGGATCCCATGTCACAGCACAGCACTGCAGCTCTCATGGTGGGAGCAGCAGAGAGGTGGGACCAGGCTGTCCCTGCTTTGTGTGAGCATTGCTTCTCCTTGGCTACCTCCACCATGAAGCTCATGGCCTCACAGGATCTCTGCCTCGTTTGATTCACAGGGTGGATTTACAGGGATGGAAAACTGCACTTGTCCAGGGAACCGCGAAAGGCTGTTTCTTTCAGGTGCTTGCCTTTCAGGGTAAGTAATCTGCTCACATGCAATGTCTGCTTGAAGGCATTTGCATCCAATGCTTCCACACCTCCATTCTCATCCACAAGTGCTCCTGTTTGAAGGACCTTGCAGATACGACACTTCATTGCCTGGATCTCCTGACCACCTCTTTCAGCCTGGTTCCTCTCCCTTGACTCCATTAACCAACTTGCTCCACCAAGCCGCAGCATGACAGGATGTTGCCATGAGAAGTCCAAGCAGTGTGAAACCCCGGTCTCTTGAGCTACTCCACCAGCAGGCTGCAGGGCAGGCCCTCCTGCACACAGAAGCTATTAAAGATATGAACTTAGCTTCAGAGCAATAGGTAGAGGATGAGAACAGTGGATCTGGAGCACCAGGAGGGTTTTTATTTGTTTTGTTTGCTGGAGGAGAACAGATGGGTTGGAGGGAGCGCTGGTCCTACCTTAGCAACACGCTATTTCTGTCTGCGAGTGAATCCCTTTCATTTCCGTGAGGACATTTTCTTTCTGAGGCCCCATGGGCAAGGATGGTCACGTCCTACCCTCTCCAGAGGATGAGGAAATGAATTCAGGCTGAGAAAACAGATGGATGGCCTGATTATCACAGTAGCCAGCTCCAGCAGCGGGATTTGCTCCTCACGTTGCAAAGCGAGGGTGGGCGCTTCACGCTGGTTTCTGCTCTCCAACACTAGGCATGTCAGTGTACTTCAAGCTGAAGTAGGCTCTGCCAAGCGCAGCATCACTCTGATTGCTGTAGCCTCTAATCTTGAGTAATTATCATTCACAAGTGCTCCTCAGGGCTCAGCTTGAGGACGGCTGAAGCCACGGCACTACACGAGGTTCCTGCCGAAGAAGAGGGGGTGATGGGTAAAAGGGAGGTCTCTGGGCTCCATCCAGGCTCTGTGTGACACCACGTGGACCCGGCCCAGCTGCCTTGGAGTGTCCTCCCTCTGTGTAGGAGAATTTGCTGTGGGTCACCTACTGACGTGGCTCAAAGAAGGAGCAGGCCACCCAAAATGGTGGGCTTTTTGGCATGAGATGGCACAAGCATTGTCAGGTGAGTTTGCACAAGAGCAATGGGAGTTACACTCACTTGGGAACCAGCTTTTGTTTTATGAAAGCAGCCTGGCCAGCCCTCCCGTTTTGAGGCTGTATTGATGTGGCACCTGTCTGCCCTCATCTGCAGGGCATCTCATTTCTACTCTTCACCAGGTGGTTCATGAAGGGAGGAGTTGTGATCCCCACTGGCTGGGACCACAATGCATGTCCTTCACAGTAAGCAGCATTTCACACCAGACACCCTACACTGAAAGCCAAAAATACAATCTTTATCCTCAACACAGACAAGTCCATTTCCTTCTATAAAAATCTGTATTTAGGGGTAGTGCAAGCGATTGCCATCACAGAACTAGAAAAACAAAAGGGCAGCAGAGGAGGCCAGCATCCTGTGGTGGTGCAGGAGACCGACCTCCACAAGCACTACCACACTTGAAGGCATTGCTTGAGATTAAAACGATCACAGGTGCAAAACCCAAGGCAGGTTACAACAGCCCAATCCCAGCAAGCCAGACTTGGGTGCTAGGGAGGTGCCGCAAACCTGCAACTCTATAAGCCCTTGAGAGCTATGAGTATTATACATACCCTCCATCCTTTGTGCTGCTCAAATAAAAAGTGAAATAAAAATAAATATAAATACAAAAATAAAATAAAAGACAAACAAGATAGGTGCAGGAGGCTGAAACACGTGCAGTGACACATAAAAGAAGTTGTGACATCTGTTACTGAAGCAGTTTTCATAAAGACCTGAACATCAGCACAAGGGGACTCCTTTAGTCTTCGCTCAGAAGGGCATCTGCCTCAGCCAGCCAGGGAGAAGACACTCCCAAAGCAGCACCTTTCCACTGGGTCTGGTCCCAAAAGAAGTAACAGAAGAACAGCGTTTGCTATTCTGTATTTTTTTCCCTACAAGAGAAAGACAACCATAAGAACCACACTGCTCCCTGGTGGGACTCGGGGACACCAGGTGCCCGGAGTGGGCACACAGCACGGTAGGATTTCAGGCAGAGAAGTCACTGGGGCTTTGAGGAGAATGGGACATTTTCCTGGACCACAGCTAACCTGTGATTTCTTCTCAGAAGCTCAGCCTGGCCTCAGCAACTGGCATCAGGGAATTAATTAAAGCAGGAAATTAATTGCAAAGATGACGGGAGGAGCAGGAAGACACCCTGCTTGGTCCCCTGCGTGAAGACTCATCGGGACGAGGACAATTTCCCACCCGGCGGCAGCAGCCCCTGCCATGCCACGCACCTCTGAAGTGTGCTGCGCTGAGCTGCACTTCAGCTGATTAAACTAATTATCACTGCGGGCTTAATGAAGTCATTTGCCACTCAACTGCATTATAGCCACTATGAAGTGTTTCTCTTCTCTCGGTGTCCAACTGAGGAAGCCATGGTGTTGGTGGGGGGGGGTCTTTGTGCTCTTCTGGGTTACTAAAAGGAAAGCACATCACTCCCTTTGCACAGACAGACCATCTAGAGTGGATGAGAGTGGGTTAACCCAGCCTAGATGAACTGTATGGTTTTGTCTTACCTGCTGGAGGGAAAAAACACCCAAAGCTTCGCAGAAGCACAGCTGCAATATGGGGAAATCCAAACAGCCACTTTCTGCTCTGGTGGAAGCAAGCTATTTTAACAGAGGGAAAGAAAAAAAAAGAAAACACTACACAAAAACCATGAAAATAAAGCGCGCAGCAGGCATCACCACCACCCTGCAGCCACAGCTCCTTATACCCTGCCACCCTCCTTCCCCACCTGCCCTGGTCCTCCCCACCTCACCCTGCCCCATCCCCACACCCAAACCTTTCCCTGCCAGCTCTGGGACGGATTTAGGGCAACAGGGATTTAAGGGGGATAGAGCTCCTCTGGTCTCTCCACGGAGCAAGGAGCCTGGCGAGGAGGAGGAGGGGGGAAGGAGGATGATGAAGGGGTGAAGGAGGAGGAAGGGGGGCCCTGAATTAATTAATTAAAACCTCCCCTTCACCTCGCATCATCTGGGGCGATGGAGCAGCTCCAAAAGAATACAAAGGATTAATCCCTGGCTCATTAACCTGACTGATTACTTCTAATCTGGAGGCTGCCCCGGCACAGGAGCCTGCTTCCCAGCACTGAGAAGAATAAACCCCTCATTTTAGGCACTAAAAAGGCTTTCCAGGGTGCGCTGCTAGAATAATTGCAGCCACCAAGCAGTAAATCCATTTCTAAGGGAAAGCGCTTGGTTGTCTGCGGGGATGCATGACTGTATCACAGAGAAACAAGCCAAAAAAAAAAAAGAAAAAAGAAAAAATGTCTAAAGTTACAGGTTTGGGGAAGATAAACATTTGTTCTGCCTCCCTCTTGGAAAGGGTGAAAAAAGAAACATTTAGGCAAACAATTCTATTACTATTTACATAAAACAGAGCAGATATTTGCTCTGTAGCATATTAGCTGAAGGATGAATAGGTTGTAGTCCAAAAAAATGAAATGCTGGGGTGAGTGCCAGAGATCCTGCTAACAATCTCTTGGCTTTCCAGCCCTGAGCAGACCCAAAGTGGGGAGGAAGCCATGGGGCCACCCTGGTGCTATTTGAAAATGGTTAAAATAATCTAATAAAAAATGTAATTTTCTCCTCCACAAAGCGGCATGGGGCTGAGCCCTGTGAGAGCCAGCTGGAGCAGGTCACTTACTCACAAGCCCAGTTTTGCTCCTGTCGAATTCAAGACATGCTTTTGAACTCCCAGGCAGCTCCATCGGGACCATTTGGAGCACTATGCTTGTGTTATTTATTTTATGGCTCTTAAAGGCAGCCGCAATGATTTCAATGCGACCCTCTGTCACAGCCCACGGGCCACCAAGGCTTCCACACTTGACCCTGGTGCTGGGAACAGAAGCAAAGGGCACAAATGCCCGAGGAAGAAAAGCAGAGAAAGGGTTTCTTCACGTAACTTATTCATTCTTTTTAAAGAGAGCTCTTCTGCACAAGCTGAAGGAAATTCTCCACCAGCTGCCAGCAACATGAGACATCAATAACTAGGTGGGAGCTCTTAGTTCATAGTTTCTACTTCTGTAACTCATCATCACCTGTCTTGGGACGTGTGGCCACTTGTGATGAAGCACAAGCTTTCAAGGAGGCTGTATTTATCTCACAGTTTCCCCTTTGTAAGGACATAAAGTGTTCCTGGTGTTTTGCTGAAGTATTTCAGAGGCTGAAGTCTTTGACCATGATTTCTGGCAGTCTATTCAAAGCACTGTATAGTCTATCTGTATAAAGAGTTGCATTGCTGAATTATAATAAAAGTTGATGCCTTTGGGAGCAATAAAAATAACTCCAATATGTGACAGAAAATGAATTATAATTCAGAATAATTCTTGGTAGACAGCACACATTTTTTTTTAATTACAATCATAACTGCTTTTTGATTCTGAGATAAGAAGTGGTTACCATAGTGACCTGATCCTTAAAAATATTTTTTGCCCAATGCTGTATAAAACACTATATGATACCTGCTTTCACAGAAAGCAATTTGGGGAAGATGAGTTTTCCAAACACTAGGCTTTGTGTATGAAAAAACAATGTAGGTTTTACAGAAAAGTAATATGATTTTGGTTAGTGCCCAAAGAGCCTTATATGCACATTTCCCTGCAAGTATACTCACAGAAGGTGTCTCAGATCTGGTGCATACTGCAGATCTTGCATGGCTTTCAAGCCAATGTAGACTCTGTAGAAGAGCTTCAAGATCCTACGGAGAATTGGAAAAAAATGAAGAGATCAGAGACATAACTGTCTTGCAGACCAATTGACCCACTATTGCCTACAATCAGAGGGCTTTAAAAATGTTTCATTCTAGTTTAACCATACATAATATATACTGCTCTGTGGGCCACACAGCACTTTCTTGCTTGGGTCCCCCTTTTAGTCAAACCAACTTACCTTTGGCCAGGCTCCCTGTGGACAACCACAGCCAAGGCTGTGGGGCTGAAGTACTGGGCTACTTATCTGGACCTCCACCACCTCATGGAGTCAAGTCGTTCGCCTTTAGGCTGTTGACTTTAATTAACCTTTTATTTTTGGAAGCTAATAGATGCAAATGTCCTCCTTTCTAAAATCACAAGGGGCAGGCACCCAGCCAGCCTACTGAGACATGCTGATCTTGATGATCTTCCGTGGAGTTTTCTAAGACAAATTAAAGGACAACTTATCCAAGCCAAAGACAACGCAAATTTTGACTGGGAGGTTGGCTAATGTTTGTGGCTTGCACTGTGCCCCACATTGCTTAAAGCTGGTCATGCATCACAAATGGGTGGCAAAGGGGATGCAGAAATGTGATCTGAATGTGGCAAAACTTGGCCCGAGAATGACTTTCTGATCTGAGTTCTTGGATGTCTGTGGAAAGCCAAAATGAAAATACTTCTTTAACTTAAAAAAAAAAAAAAAAAGGAAGAATTGAGGGGAGGGTTAGGGAGGGTTATCCTTCTGCCTATGAGCTTTCCCCATGGGAGGTCGCTGCCTCATCCCAGCCCCAGAAGACATGTGTGACACCTTCCATTATTGGTGTTTTATATCTTTCATGCACACAGGCATGTACCATTGCAATGTTATCGATGGAGATCCCCACCGCTGCGATTTCCAGACACTGTCATTGGGTACACGTGCTGTTTCAGTTCAAAGCAGTCCTATAAGAGACACTGTGCTAAGCAATTGAAGATGAAAATTGCATTCACTTTAGCTCACATTACACAAGAGACAGCTTTTAAATACATTTGCTCATCTACTTGGATGTTTAATGAAGCTGCCCTCTTCTTAATACGGTTGCAACCGTATTATTCAGTTTTCCTTCTATGTGTTGCATAAGGTAGTGTAAGGTCTTTTAATATAGTTCTTTTCCACAGTGTGTGATGCAGCAGCATAAATGTAGTACTTGGGCACCCAGAGTATCGCCAATTTAAATGACTGCCATTAATTTCATGGGAAAATAAAATCCCAACCAAAATGCATTGCTTTTGTTTTGCATAAGATTGCCATTCAAGCTGGCACATTCCAGAAGAAACATTTGCATGGAAGTGTTTTATTTCTATGGGGGCTCATTGTCCTAAAAGCAGGTTGAACTGCCAAATGGAGCTCCTTTCTGAGCTGCTGGAAAGTCCCTGGGAAGCACACACCACCAAGTATTTTCAGCTGTTGGCAGTGAGATTTGCAGTTAACCTGTGCCGGCATGCAACCTGAAGAGAGATGTGAAAAAGGGAATAAAAAGTTCTCAGCCACCCTCCAAAAATTTCACTATGAAAGATGGCACCTGTAGGCTTCCTCCAGAAATGTGCTGTGGAGTGCTTTTCCATTAAATATCCCATATAAAAGCATGGCAGAGGAGCTCCTCCAAACAAAGCACATCTCTCGGCACTGAAAGGAGAACGTAATTACTGTACGGTTTGTGCAAGAGGGCTGAAGCTCTTGCTTGGAAAGGCTTCAAAGGACATCTTGCGGCAGCCCAGCTGAGTCCCGGTGACTGCTGATTGATCACCGGGGCTGGAAATGAACTCCTAAAACCACAGAGTGCTAATTACAATTAATTATATTGAAATATTTGATCTTTGTCTTAGCGAATCAAGCTATTGCAGGTCACAAGTAACCATGCAAGGACTTTCACCATACTTCTTCCTGCCCTATCTCATGTCTGTAGCATAACGTTAGCCTGAACATATACATTCCTGGGTTGAGGGTCCCTGGAGATGGTCTCCTGCTCCTTTTTTCTGATGTAACAGGCAGATTTGGGGAAGGGTTGCAGGCAGAAGGAAAGAGCAGAGCAAACTCCTCTGACACCCTTGGAACAGCTGGTGGAAGGTGAGCTGCAGTGCATGGGCAGAGGAGCGGCCTTCCAGCTGGAAATGATGCTCTTCAAGATGTCGGACTTGCAATAAGAACACAGTGTTAGTTTTTCACCAGTTGGGGAAAAAAAATCCTTTGATTTCATTTTAATTACTATTTATTAGGGTGAAAGTTAGAACAGTCTCGTAAGAGTTTCCAGCAACAGACTAATAAATATCCAGCAGAAGGGATAAGGAAGGGTTTCTTTTTTCTTTTTCTTTTTTCTTTTTTTCTTTCTTCTTTCTTCTTTTTTCTTTTTTTCTTCTTTTTTCTTTTTTCATTCTTTTTCTTTTTTCTTTTTTTTTCTCTTTTCTTATTTCTTTTTTAGCTACCAAACCAAAATCAGTGTATTTTGAAAGCACGAACCAAATCCTTACCTCGAGACAGTGCAGCCAGCTCCCCTGAAGCTCTTCCCCTTCTAAAAAGTCTGTAAGCTTAAGGGCAGTTGCAAGTATATAATGATACAAACTGGAGTGCTCAGCACTTAGGATGCCAAACAGAGGAAACTTGAATCAGAGGAGCAGGGAAGCCCTCAAGCAACCCATTGGGCAGCATGGTGGGGCAAAGAGCCGGACTGATCCTGGGGGGAGCTGAGCCCTGCCAGCTCCCTGCTGGAAACTCACCCCCAGTTTCTCCTATTGAAGGCGGATGTGGAGGAGCTTGAGGCCGAAAAGACCTGGAGGGTTTTGTTTGGTAGGAAGGTGGCGTTGCCTGAGATTTAAACCATGCCAAATGGGAAAAAGGTGCACCCTTCTCCAGAGCTTTGTCTCTAGGGATAAATATTTCTGGCATCTCTCTGGTGGTAGGCTACTGGCTGGGTCATCACCAGCACCAGAACCACCTGCACCACCATCAGTTACCTTTCCTATTGAAAAAGGAAATTATTTCCAGAGGGAACAAGGAGCCAGCAGGAGCTTCAAGACCCAGGGTGCTAACGTGGGCTGGCAGCAAGCTGTCCCATCAGTCGCAGGGAGATACATGGCACTTTGAGAGCAAGTGCCAACAGCATCTACTGCTCCATATTTTTGGAAGGAAACATCATGCTGAAAGCAGAGGTCTTATCTCCAATTGCCTGCAGGGCTAAGCAAGACCTACAGATTTCACAAGATCTGGTTTAACTGCTTGTAAACATCTCCATCTGTTAGCTGGCCACAGCACTTCCCAGCTCAGGGGCTGTAGCTGCTGAAATAGCGTTCCCTGTCTGGGAGCCCTTCACTTCACTTTGCATTTTTTGTTTCTCCTTTATTTTTTTTTTCTGTTTCTTCAACAGGGTTTTCATGTACTGGGGATGGAAACCTGTTTGTTCTCAGGGAAAAATAAACCAGCATGGACTTCAGAAGCTGTTACCTACCCACCACTGCTGGATGCACCATGCTGAGTGTTGGCTTAAAGGGCATTTGCAATCAGAATGCCAAATTTCTCTCTGCTTTGATAGAAACAAAAATGAAGGATGGTTGTATTGTTATACTGATGTTTCCGGTCTATTGATAATTTGAATTAAAAAACAGGAGTTTGCTGCAAGTTGTGCTGTATAGCACTGCTGAAAAGCATTGCTTTCCTCCATAAAGTAGCTTGTTAAGAGGTATTTTTGGGATAGGAATTACTGAGTCCTCTACTGCAGTTTATGCATTTCATAGTTTGTATATTTAGCAAGTTGTACATTCACTTCTTCCTATAGATCTCGTGGAAACTAAATCCAAACCACTACTTCAATTTTGTTTGCTTGTTTTAAACCTGTTTCATTAACAGCCTGTGATGCAAACAGGTGTTTGCCAAACCCATTACACCGAACATGAAGCCAATATGAACAGAAGCCACCAAGACAGGCAGGGGCCAGAGGCAGACACATCTCCAGTTGTGCTCTGATGACACCCCCTTGGGGACATCACCGTGGGGCAGCCCAAGTGCCCCTGCAGTGCTTAATGCCCAGACTGATGGAGAACATCAAGGTGCTTCCTCCCCTCCACCACACCTGCTGAACAAATGGCCTGATAACAAACCATCTCCATTCTGCTTCAGAAATGATTTTGCAAGTTGTTACAAGCTTTGCAGTGCACCACATGGCATGACAAAAGCATTCCCAATTTTGGAGCTAGCTCAGGCACGGAAACCATGCCTTAGAAGTCATCTGCTGTCAACTGGGTGTTCACCAGTGCTGGGCTGGGCTGCTGTGCTCATTGCTTTGCGCTACATGTTGGAGATTGTACTTGAACTTTGTACCATGGCATCATACAAGTGCTGGGGTGGCAAACCAGAGAGGGCTGTGCTGCTCTGCTGCTTCTGCAAGAGCTGGTGGAACTCCTTGCTGATGTTTCTCACAGGGAGAGGGAGGGTGCACTCTGGGCGTCCCGGTGTTTCCTACTGCAGAGTCTTTTCTAACACCCTTCCAAAGCAGTTTACAGGCTGGGAAAACCCAAATGCACCTGCTGCAACACACGCCTTGCACTGGCAAAGTGAATGGCGCTGCTTTTCAGCCCTGCACAACCTGACAGCGCATTGGTACATGGTTGCTGTTGGTCCCTTCCTGCGAAGATGAAATCCTGCCCCAGTTGCTATTCCCTGCGGTGCAGTGACAAAAAGGCAAGAAATTGTTGGTTCATTGAGCATCTGTAGATCTGGTTGGGGAGTTTGGTGCAGAAGAGAGACCCTGACATAACCAGAGGTGATGTTCTTTGTAAGAACATTACACACCAGAGCCAGCATAGCTTCAGTTCCCGTGGGTGCAGGGCTGCATATTTGGGACCAGCATCCCTGGGACCTGTGCATTGCCACTGGCATGCTATGGGAAGCATCACTGGAAACCAGTCTGGACCATGTTAAAAACAGTTCAGGGCTGTGCCCTCCCTCCCCTCTGTCTGCTGGAGAGCAGAGGGTGCCTGGCTTTGTGAATTGCTCCTGTGAGGACCAAGGTTACTGCGCCCAAAGCCTTTGTGGTGGGATTTGGAGGCTGGGCAGGGGAACGGCTAACACAGCAAAACCAGCAGCTCCACTCATGTGTGTATAGCAAATACATACATAGATCCCCTATATGGCAAACTCTCGCTCTGTGGGACCCATATCATCCCCATGGCTCCCAAGCCAGGGGCCTCTCCAGCTCCCACCTGATGTTAGCAGCTAAAGCAATTCCAGGTTTTCCAGTAACATCCAAGTAACCTTTTTATTTGTATGCAATGACTGAGGTTAGTTTTCTTAGCTATGCATTGGGTATTAAGCAACAGAGTGTTTCTTAGCTGTATGTTGTGTGTTGCTTAATACCCAACACATAATTAAGAAAAATCAATCTGACTGGGAGTCCAGACTTGACAAGCTGCAGGCTCATCTGCTAGGGTTTTGGGGCCATTGCTAGCAGATGCTGATGGGGAAGAGTTTTTCCCATGCAAGTGCATGGAGGCTGTAAGACTGCTTCTGATCAGTTCTCCTGAAGGAGAGGAGGCTAAAAATTACTGACAGGAGGGCAAAGCAAGTACCTGGAAGATTAATTTCATGCAAAATCATGAAGAGAGATGGATTCTCCCAAATTCCCCTCTCCACTATTAGGCTGGATTTTGTTTTCCTGTTTTCCTTTCACAGTCTTCTTAGTTTTTTCTTTTGAATGAATGGACAGAGCATTTGGCGCAACATATTCACAGGTCAGCTTTTACTCTGGGCATCACCCAGGTGCTGCTCGAGTATTTATCAGGGTCACATGAGATGCGTGAGAGGGATCTCTGTCTGCCTGGAAACTATTTTATCCACTGTAATTAGGGCTTCTTCTTCTTCCCTGAATGCCACGTTGAATACCTGGAACACTCTCTCCAGTAATTACATCTATTAACTTTTCCTTATTTTGCTGTGTCAGATATGCTGTTTATACTCCGCATTAATTCCTGCTGCTTCCAACACACATGGGCAAAATAACTAATTTTATATGTCATACTCAGCTACAGAAAATGAAAAAAAACCTATGCGCCTAATGACTGAGGCTCAGCTAAAGTTAGTGCATTGCCTTAGCATTGCAGCTGAATCCTAATGATCATGTTCCTAAAACTGGCAAAGTAAACCAGCTGGTTAGGTGTCCTCATTTAATTAAAAAAAAAAAAAAAAAAGCCCAGAGTATTTTTATCAGATATTTCTGGATCTGAAGTCACCTTCATTCTGCAGTCCATGGCAAGCCTCAGAAAGTTGCAGTTTTTAGGACAACAATTTTTTGCAAGTGCAAGAAAATAACAATCTTTCTCTGCTCTTTCCAAATCACACCTCTGTCTTTGCAATGGTATCTGCCCTTCCTACTGGGAGAGAGGGTTGCAAAGTTACCAAGAAAATATATAGGGCTACATGCTTTAATTTTATTTTGAGTACTGTGGGTACATAAATATGCACACGCCTGCCCCAGGGAGGCAGCAATCCCACTGATATTTTCAGTGCCAGGATTCCTCCTCCTCATTCTTCTGGTTGAATTTATGACCCGTATCAGGATGGAAAATGTCACCATACCTAACACAATCCTGCTGTGTTGAGATGGCCAGCAGTGAGCAAAGTCACCCAGGGAAATGACGGGCTGTGTTTTGCAGCCTACAAACAGCATGGGGATGGCTTCAGCATGAGTCCCCATGTCCTAGACATGGTGCGTGGTGGACACCTCGCCAAGCACATAACTCCCAGACAGCCCATGCAGTCAATCTGTGGTCACAGGAAAATTGTTTCCTGAGTAGCTATAAAAATGACAAGAACAAAAACAGCTTTGCTGCAATACAGCCCTCAGTGAAGACTGATTGATGAGGAAGACCTTCCTGGTGCCACAGCTGTGTCTGGTGGGAAAGGAGAGGGTTTTGTCCTCACTTGCTGCTGGGTCTGTTTGGATTTTGACTTGTTAAATCTAAAATAAGTAATTCTACACTTTGAAAGCCCAGACCAGAGAGACATCATCCTTGCTTTCTTCATTCCTCAAAAGCCATTTTTTGTGTTTGCTCCTGACACGTTGCCTGAAGCTGCAGACTGAAACAGCCCCCACCTGCCTGGTCCCTGCTTTGTCGCCTCCACGCACACACTACTGCTTCAGGCAAGCAGGGCTGCAAAGAGCTTCTCAAACGCTTGTTAAATGAAGTTCCAAAATCAATGATGAGCTTTAAGGAACCATTTGAAAGGAGTAAACATTGTCCCTGATTGTGCCTTTTACAGGTTTTGAGGTTGGACACAACAAAGAGTCAGGCTTCAAGCCTGAATTTAAAAAAATGGAGTTGGCAGTTGGCAGAAAGATTTTAGCTCTGTTTTTTTGTTTTGTTTTGTTTTGTTTTGTTTTGTTTTGTTTTGTTTTTTGGTACAAAAATAGTAGTTATGTGGAGTGGTCCAGGTGGTGATCATCACAAATACCTCGTCTTGATGCACACATCCTTCAACAGATGTGCAGGGGCAGTGGAGAAAGGGTGCCTTTCCCCCTTGTAACTCTATTATTTTTTTCAGAAGAAGGCAAAAGCAGACCGCCAGAGGGAGCAGTGCAAAAAAAAGCTCTCAAAACAGAGGAAACATGGATACAGCGTATCAGGATTTTTTTCCCTCATCTGCTGTAGTTATTTGATGAGAAGCATCCCATTGCTGTGCTCCAAGGACCAGGCATCAGTCTACAGCCCAGTCATATGTGCTAAGGGCCCAAATGGGCAATGCAGCATTAGAAACATGTTAAAACAGATATGCAGTGAATGTGAAGATGAACCATTTGGAGAGTGACAAATCCATCTGCTGGCAGAAAGAAACATTTCTAACCATGGACACCAGAGCCTTCCTGCTCCTACGCTAGCAGCCAAGACTGGGTGTCATGTCCAGGTTTGAGGGAACGGAAGAAGCCCCAAAGCCTCCAAACTTTGCAAACATCAGCACTTATTGCAATGAAGGAGGAGGATGCAAAAGAGCAGTAGGAAAAGTTACCTGGGAAGGACAGTGGGGAGGTGGGAGGGTGACGAAGTGGGGCCAAGTGTCCCTGGTTTTCCCACCACAGTGGCTCCTGAGGGAAGGACATTTCCTTCTCTGGAGATAGTCAAAA
>VXAA01002851.1:295-11088 GCA_013399115.1 Anseranas semipalmata
CCTTTTTTTTTTTTTTCTGCTTCTGTAGCCACAAGTTGGTTTTTTTTTGTTTGAAACAAAAGGCAGCGCGTGCCCGTGGGCAGGGGGACCAGCACCCGCCCGGGGGTGCAGGGTGGAGAGCCGGGCGTCAGGTGCCTTCGCCTCCTTCCCATTTCTTAACACTTCCATCGAGTGGCAACTCCAAAGGCCCCGCAGGGTGGGTAGGAATCAGAGCTACCTCTTGCCTAGTCTTCTCGCTGCAGCAGTGAACAGTGCCACAGAAGAGAAGTCCAAACGTTTCTGTTTTCCTAACGATCCCAGCCTCTTCGCCGCCCCCCGATGCGTTTCGCGGTGTCCTCGTGACTCAGCCAGCTCTCAGCCGCCGCTCCGGTTGCTGTTTTTCTTCAGGGCCAGACCGGGGTCTCCTCGCAGGGTGGGCCAGCAGCGCCGCAGCCCGCAGGAGCCGCGAGGGGTTGGTGCCGCTGCCCACCGCAGCCAGGCGGGACAGGGCTGCGCCCACCGCGAGCGCGGCGTTCCGGCGTGGACCAAAACGAGGGTACCCATAATAGCAGGAAAACCAAGCCAACAGACCTTGTCGATGGCAGGAGGAATCTTGGTTTGCGTAATCTCACAACCCAGAAAATTGATGGGAGTCGCTCACAGCGCAGGAAGCCATCCAGCAGACATCCGTGCCAAGTCCGACGCTCTCAACACGCAGTCTAGCCATCGCGATGTCGGGGGAGCAGTTCTGCTGCGCCCAGGAACACAGCGAGGAACCTTTTCTATCCTGTCAGCTCTCGCCCCAGTTGCTCCTAGGATGTGATGTATAATAACAAAGAAAACATACATATGTACAGGCTACATTGTAAACAGCACAAGAAAATAGCTGAAAAGTGTGGTTGAACTTTTTAAGAGAATATTATAAATACTGTAATATATCATTTTATTTTATCAGCATGCCTTTTTTGTAAATACAAAGAACTACAAAAATAATAGAATGGCTTCTGGCTTACGCCATTGTCCATGTTTATTTTTATTTTTTTAATATCTTTCTGTTGTCCTTAGACTTTAGATAGCCAGTAAATGTCCCCCAAAGAAAAAACAAAACCCTACCCCCCCCCAAAAAAAAAGTAAACAAGCAAACAAAAAGCTTTATTGCAAATGATCTTTGCAACAGCAAAAGTATATATTTTTGGTTTCCAGTGTGCAATAAGTTGACCACTTCTATGCAAGATTTGGCTAAACTTCATAATTGTTCTTAAGCTGGGCTATTGACTCGTAGGTGAAGCTTGGTACGTTTAGCATTCATGCTGGCAATTTCATTAAGCTACTCAATTACTTAAAAAAAAATCCCTTCAAACTCTGTATATATATTTATTTTTTTAAACATTAGATCTGTATTAAATGCAAGAGGCTGGTGGTAGCGTTGATCAGTATGGCTTAGGAAGGAACGGGAATGAATAGTTTCTTCAGCTGTTCTTTGGCTGGAGGCAGTCCTTCTGCTCAAAGAAAAGTTTTGTGGGGGTTTTGCTTTGTCCTTAATCTCTCGGGTTGCTGCTTAGGGCAGAGCGTGCCATCAGCCACGGGTGCTGAAGATAACGGGTCTGCATTTCAGGGTATCTTCACTAGGTGAAGCCAAGGACAGAGGGGAAACTTTGGTCCAAAAGCATTAAGGACATCAGCGTCATACACAAGTCTCTGAGTTCAAAGGCGTACACAGAATTTATATTCCAGGTTCAGGGTTGTGGGAATAAAGCAATGGTGTTGTTGTCAATTAAGGGGACAGAGCCAAAAAGTCAAGACTACAACAAGTAGCTCTCTTCCCTCCCCCCATTTATAAAATCCCCCTTTTTGGTTAATTTGTTACTGTGTTCTACAAAGAGCAGAGGGGAAGGGCGAAAAGGAAATACCAATTTAAGCTGCTTTATTCACTTTTCCTGTTCACCTTTTTTTAAAATATAGAAGCCAATGTTGAACAAAACAAATTTAAAATAAAACCATGATGTTAGAGGCCACACCCGAGTTTGAATTATTTAATTTTCCGCCGCAAAAAATAAAAAATAAAAAAAAAGTTAAAGCTGTAAAAGATCAATAGTGAAGATTAGTGTATTAGAAATTGCATGGTGGCTCATAATGATCTTACCCAACGTGATTAAGAATTACGTTACTATAAGCCAAAAGAAAATAAAATAAACGTTACCCTTTTCACTGTACAAGGTAAGGTTGTCTTGGTGTCCCACTTATTTGACTGGTTGCACTCTCCTTCCCCTCCATCTCCTCCGTGCTTTCTTCAAGGGCTTTTTTGGTTTGTCTTTATTTCCAAGCGTGCAAGAGAGACCGGAGCAGGATGCTGTTGGGAGGGAGTTTGGGGCATCAGCCCCTGCTGGTGCCTGGCTGCCCTCGCGCCCAGTCCCGCACCACGCTTGGTGCATCCCTGGGGACCGGTGCTGCCGCGGGCTCGGTGGCCGCGGGGGCTCCTGGCCATGGGGCAGCGTGGTGCCCCTCATCCGGTCGAGCTGGACCCACAGCAGTGCAACCTGGCCGCGTCCCTTGCGCCATGCACAAGGGACGGCCCCGCTACTGCCACCCGCATCGAGCTTGCTCTGCCACCAGAGGACTTCAACCTGCAGTGCTCAACCTGCCAACCCCTCTCCTTTGCACTGAGAGGACTTAAAAAGAGGAGCCAGGACAGAGCTAGAGCCGGCAGCAAGCCCTTCCCCGGCAGTTGCCTGCCTCTGGCCATGCAAGGGCACGGCCAGGCAGGTCAGGAGCGAGCAGCCCAAGGACGGTGCCAAGGACCCTACAACGCTGGCTTGGGCGCATTGCTGCGAAGCTGCGACCTTGCCTTGCCATCCCCTGCTTGCTCCAGAAGCAGGGGGGAGCCAGTGGGGTCCCACAGGACTGGGCAGCAAGGACTGAACCCGCACAGGGGCACGCACCGAACACGGGGTCCTGCTGCTCAGCATTGCTGAACGGCCCTAAACTGGGGGTGCAGCCAGCGGCAGGCACCTGCCTGCATGGACCCCCAGCAGCCCATCACCCGCTGCAGCTCCTCACGCTTTTTCTTTCGAACCAAAGGGCTGAGTCGCATGCAAGCTCCGTGCCTTTCCTCTCTGGGGGCCAGGATCTAAATCGAGTTGTTGCACATCAAATGGCCAAGGTAGCGCCTTGAAATTATTTCTTCTGTTACGTCCAAATTATTCAACAAACATGAATTTTTACATATTGGTCCCTGCTCAGTTAAGGCCACCCGGCTTAGCGAAGTGCAGGCGCTGCCAGGGTGCCCTGGAGTGCAGCTGCGCTGCCCCACACCTCGCCAGGTCAGCGGACAGCAACGCGGCCGTTTTCTAAACAAGTAAAGTTAAAAAGAAACAAAAATCTCTTCCCCTTTGCCAGGTCGCTGCATGTTGTAATCGTGCACATGAAGGGCGTCTTCTACAGCAAGAGATGCGTTGTCTCGTGCTTAGTGCAGGAAAGCAGGATAGCTGCATTCTGGTCCCAGTTTTACCCATCTGTAAAATGGGCATCTCATTACCTACCTCACAGGGATGTTGTGAGGCTTAATTAGTGACCAAGTGTAATGGTTCAAGAGTTACAGCTAGCTCGTGCACCACGATGCATGCAGCAACAGCCCGGCCCAGGAATGCTGCTACAAAACCCTTCTTGGCCAGCGCTGCTCCAGGGTGGGATCCGTCCGTTCACGTTGCTCACAAGTTGGTCTGAACACTGTTTTTCCCCCGTGCTGTCTTTGTTCCCCCATCACTCCTAGGTTTTATTCTCTGCTCTGTTTTACAGGAAGAGAGGAGGGGGACAGAAATGGCCGGGGAGTGGGAGGGACGAGGAATACAAACAGGGAAAAGTGGTGGGCTGGGAGTTCATTGTCTGAACTTTGAGTTCCTTTGTACTGTACATCTTTTTACTTTGGAATTTGCAATAAAAAGGTATGTCCATCTTGGTTGAACTCCTTCTCTTGGATGCCCTGTCATTCTGTTACCTTCGTGCAGCAGCCGAGCACGTTAACCACCCGCCCTGCGCCCCAAAAGCAACCCGCGAATTTGCCTCAGGGCCCGGGCAGCCCTGGAAACCGGGAGATGCAAACTCCTCTTCCTGCACGCAGCGATGGGGCCAAGTGGCCCCAAAAGCACACAAAGCACAACAGCAATAACCACAACAGCGACCCAGTTCTGGCCGGGGATGCGGTGCCAGAGTGATACAGCGACGTGCACAGGGCTGAGCATTTCGGGTTCAAGGTTGTCCATTTGCAGCACACTCATCGAGCTGCTGCAGCACGGAGCCTTTCCTGGCTCTGCGACGAGTCCTGCACCGCCCGGGCTGTGCGATCACCTCTGGAGCAGAAAGCAGACACGGTTCGGTCCCCAGGCTGGGGCAGGACCCCTGCGGTGGCTTTACAGAATCAGGCTGAGCCAATGGGTGCCCGCTTGGATCCAGCCCGTCCCGAATGAGCACCCAGGCTCGTTTGGGACCAGGAAGTCCCTGCTTCAAAAACCACACAGCTCCATGCAGAGCTCACCCCAACCTTAGCAGGCACATTCAGGCTTTTAGTGCTTAGGGAAGTCAAGTGCTAAATTGCATTAGGGGAAGCATCCTGCCATAACCGCTGTGCGCTTGCTTCCTGACATTAGCCTATGCCTGCAAACACACGTCACTCCAAGCAGAACTGTAACCCCTAAGCAGCAGCATCGCTGGCTATCACGAGGCCATCCCTCCTTCCGCTCCAGAGTAAACACCCTCGTCCCTCACTGCTGTAACTGTCAGGGACACAGCGTCCTCAGAGCTCCGCTCCCCACTGCCCCGCCAGCACCGGCTGCGAGCTGCCCCCCGAGCTCCCCGGCTCCCGCGGCCGACGTGCCGCAGCGCGGGCGGACGGCGCAGCAGATGGCACAGCAGCCTCCTCCTGGCCTCCGCAGCTCCCACGCTGAGGCCGGTAACAGTGCGAGCGGGGCGGCCGCTGAGCTCTGACCTTCACTTACTGTAAGGAGCAGCCCCGAGAGGAGCAGCCCTGTGCCAGGAACCAACTGCGCTGCTGCTTCAGGAAACAGCACTCTCTAAAGGGCAGTAGATACAATTCCATTAAAAAAAAAAAAAAAAGTATGACATGGTCAACTGTTTCACTCGTCTTTTAAAGCCATAATCAGCGTTATTTGTCCTTTATTCTTTTCTCTAATACTCGCATTCCACTGCTTGTTGATTGGGTTGATGCAATCTGTTTCTTGACACAAAATAAAGTTTTTAATTCTAATTACAGCAATGCATACAGCTAAATCAGATACAAAGCAAAAGATTTTTAGTTACTGCACACGATTTCCTTGGCTAAGAAATGGAAAGAAAAACACAGACCCGATGTAACAGCCCAACAAGCAACCAAAGCCCCCAGATTGGCAGCAGGATGAGTGGCCGGAGCATGCTTTTCCCAAAACCCAGCTCCCAACTTCAGGAAAGCAAAGTTTGTTCAGGACGACTCCAAGCAGCACAAAACACCCCAAATGCAATAGCACACCAGGCCACTGGCATTATAATTAACCTCTCTCACATGAATAATTAACTCCAGTTGCTGGCTCAGCATAATAACACAGCAGAGAGCTTTTGACCCCTCACAGGATGGGTACTGGGGGGCACCCAGTGGCTCTGCACCAGCAGCACGTGGACAGGGGGGGTGCTGGACCCAGAGCATCGCGGTGCCACCAGCCCAGGCTCCTGCAGCCACCAGGACCCCCCCCAAGCATCACCCACCCGCAGCCTCACAGCACACGGGTACTCGGGGGCTGCCAGGGCAGCAAGGGCTCAGTGCAGCTTTGTCAGCTGCTAACTGCAGCCCAAGCTTCCAAAAAAACCCTCCCTATGGAGCAGGGCCGCAGCGCCAGCTTGGAGAAGCAGCCGGACACATTGGTGCGTTTTTGCGGATGCACCGCGGCCGGTGCCGTCACCCTCCTGGGAAGGCATGACGGATCCAAAGCAGTGAGAAGCTCCAACCTGATCCTCTGAATCAGGCTGCTGGACCACTCGAGTACAGCGGGAGGGGATTCCTACAGGGCTGGGGACATTTCCCCATCCCCTTCCCAGGCATGGTGAGAGCGTCACGGCACCAGCATCCCCACTGGGGAACAGGGAAAGGAGGCCAGCAGGGCCCGGTGACCGCATCCCAGGCCCAGCAACTGCAACGAGGACATGGCCAAGGGAGCTCTGCCCGGCTCCATCCCTGCCACAGGGCACTCCAACATCCCGCGGCAACCAGGGACGTCTCCTGCACAGCTGGGGATGACCGGCGCACATCCAGCTTTGGATGCTCTAGGAGGACTCAAGCCAAGGATGCTCGAGGCTCAAACAAACCTAGGAGAACACACGGAGTTGGTTCTCGGCCCCTCTGCGGGGCTTTATTGGTTCTTGTTTTCCCTCCAGCACCCTCTGGGAGATGCTCTGGTTTGGGCAACATCCCCATTTCAGGCGGTGTCCGAGCCCAGCACTCAGTGGCAGGAGTACGCAGCAGCCACGGTGATGAGGATGGAGACGAGGAACCCGCCGAGGATGCCCAAGGCCACGGGGCCGACCCAGCCCAGGAGGCTACGGGCGTATGGGGGTGGTGGCCGCCTCTCGAAGCACAGGTCCCCCAGGTCCCCCATGCCCCCGGCCAGGGCTCTCCTGCTGCGCGCCCCGGCGGGCTGCTCGCCCTGCAGCAGCAGCGAGGAGGTGAGGTGCCGCACGGTGCGGCCGTACTCCTCCACGTTCCTGCGCAGCTCCAGGCTCCTGTCCTGGTTCAGGTTTTTCCCCAGCTCCCGGGCGATGTCGGGGCGTCCGATTTGGCGGAGGCTGCGGGCCAGACGGTCCCAGGACATCCCCTCTCCTGCCTCCTCCAGCCAGCTCCGCAGGGCTTCCGAGCAGCCAGGGAGGTAACGGAGGGTGCGGGGGCGGCGGGGGTGGTCTCTGTCCCTGGGGAGCCGCTCCAGCTCCCCCAGGTTCTCGTCGGGTCCCGCCAGCTCTCCCTGGAGCTGGCGGCACTCGGACAGGGACAGCAGCGCGGCGATGCGGCCCATGGTGTGACGGCCCACATTGGCTGCCACCGTGTCCTTGCTCCGGCCACCCGCTGCCAGCAAGAGCAGGATGAGTCCCGTGGGTGCCAGCATTGCTCAGGAGCCTCTTGGCTTCGGGATATCCCAGGGATGCGGATCCCCTGACTGACCTCACAAACTGGCACATTCCAGGGACGGGTCCCCTGCCACCCCAGGGCATTGTCCCTGTCCCTCCCAGGGCTGAGCATCTCCTGTGCACACCGCTGTGCCCAGCTCAGCCCCAACCCTTCTGCCTTCCCACATTCAGCTCAGCCAAGCACTCTGTTCAGCCACCGAATGCTCACAGCACAGGCACATGGGGACACCCAAACAGGCTCTTGATTCCCAACAGAGCCGGACCAAAAGCCTGCTGGAGTTCAAGAAGCGTTTGAACGATGCTCTCAGACGCATGGTTTGATTTTTGGGTGCTCCTGTGTAGAGCCAGGAGTTGACTCGATGATCCTCGTGGGTCCCTTCCAGCTCAGGACTGATTCTATGAAAGGGCTGGAAACCTAATGCTGTTGCAAAGGGCTTCGGGGCACCTTCATCCCTTGCAGCAGCATCCATCCATCCATCCATCCAGGCAGGACAGCCTTCACTTCCTGCATCTTCCTCGCCCCAGGGCATCCTGCTTGCACCCATAGGACTTGGCTTGGCTGAGTTTGCCCCGGGCTCCCGCTGTCCCCTGTCCCCCATAGCCAGATGGAGCGGAGGGCAGAGCGGGGTTCAGCCAAGAGGTTTTGCACAGGGAGCAGCCGAGGAGCCGTAACCACGAGGTGGCAATGCAGCCCTGGCGACAGCAGCCTCCCCACCCGCTCACACTTTTTAATCCGTGGAGCGATAAAGCTCCAATTTCCCCAGGGCTCCCAGAACAGCCCCGGCATGGGGCAATGCACGGGCAGGTACCCAGGAGCAGGGCTGATGCCCTCGCCGGAGGCTCGTAAGGCTCCATCCTCCATCGTCCCCTCTCCCAGCTCACCCCAGCGTTGCAGCCTCCACGTCCTTCACGCTGTGGGGCTTGGGCACGGCAGGGACAGGTCGGGAGCCGCTGTTGCCACTGCAGGTGGATGAAGCTGCTGGACGAGGACTAACACGGACTCACAGAAGCAAATCGCACGTGACATGGGCTGTTCTCAATTACAATGCAAAATTCAGGGAAGAATCACCCCTGGAGAAGGGATTGCGCCAAGACTTTGGTGTCCTGGTCCAGCCCATGCAGCTCCTTCAGGAGCTTCAATAAGGAGGAGATCGGAGGTTGCAGGCGAGGTCGGGCCTGCGGGAGGACGGACGCTTCCCTCCCTGCTGGGTCTCGGGCACTCGCAGGGAGGATTCCCAGGAGCTCCTGCCTTGACAGAAGCTCAGCCTCTGCGTCAGACGGGGCGTGCATGTGGCCAGGTTCTCGTGCAAACCACCCAGCGAAGCAATTTGAGTCCAGGCACCAAAGCTGGTGACATGGCCCTACCAAAACCAAACACATTCTGCATGAAAAAAAACAAACAAACCACCAAACCCAGCCCTGGACTACAGCTGTCACGCAGACCTTTAATAAGATCACTTCTTCCCCATTACCCTTATTAAATCTTGCTATAGAAGGTCTCTCTTAAACAAAGCCTTGCTGCTGCCACCGCTGGAAAGGCTCCTCTGTGTCCTCACTGTGCCTTCTGCCAAAAGGTTTCAGAGCATTTGGGGTGCTGGGTGGCATAGCCCCACATTGCCTGGGGGGGCTGCAGAGGGGCTGGGGCCATCGGAGAGGCTGGGACAGCCACAGCCCCGTGGTTTCTGTAGGGAAGCAGGAGGACGCAGCAGGGGGCAACGCTTCCGCACCTCGCACTGTCCCCAGCCGAGCGGCACACGTGGCCCCGCAGGGGAGGAATGCCAGGAATGCCTGGGACTTCGCCTGGGTTGGACGAGAGCGGGCAGGGTTCACCAGTTTTGAGGGGTTGCCCCAGCCACACGTGTGGTTTCTGTTTTCGAGTCTCCAAATCGCTCTGAGAGGTCAGGGTCCAGCTGCAAATTCACCTTAACCTGCAATGCTGGGAAACGTCGGCCTCGGCCGCCTTCGCTGTCACATCCCAGCTGGAAGCAGACCCCAGCCAAGCTTTCCAAGCTTTGGGGAGGGCTGAGCGGGGTCCGAAGCCATTATTTCAGGTTCCCCCGGGCAGGGCCAGCTCGGCCGCTGCCACGGGGCTTCACTGGCGCATGGAGACCCTTTGCTGGCCACTGCTGGGCTCGGGAACAAAAGCAGAGGCTGCTGCCCGAGCAGGGAGCCCCTGAAACCCAACACGGCCCGTGGAGGGGCAGGGGGAGGGGAGCATTGCAGACCCCAAACTCCCCCGGCACAACGGAGCTGGACGAAGCAAAGGCGCGAAGTGCAAACGGCTTCTGCACGGCTCGGCCCCGGGATGCTCGCAGCGGGAGGGGAATGGCAGAGCCAAGCCTCCCTTTGCAGGAGGAGGAGGAGGAGGATGGAGCCTTCTTCCCGTTTTCCAGGCTTGCGGCTCTGCAGCCCATCTACCAAGTAATTTATTCATAGCACAGTAACCTCAGGGGGTCCCAATAAAAGGCCAGAGCCGGCCTCATTGTCACAGATGCGGAGCACAAAGGCTCCACGCACCTCCGCAGACACCGAGAAGAGCCAGGAAGAACCACGGCTCCCCACTCTCCGCGCCAGGGGTCCATGGCACGCAGCTCCTGGTCCTGCCGCCCGCTGCAGCGACCCAGCATCGCCACGCTAATTGGCACAATTAATTCTGCCCCACAAGCCAGGCTGCTCAAGCTGTGGTCTCAGAGCCCGGAGGGAGAGGCCAGTGCCAGCCCGGCCGAGGCGCGTGGGAAAACGAACAAGCGCACACCCAGCCAGCTTTTCCCCTTGTGTTCATTAACGAACATGTCCATTAATGAGAGTATCAAAGCACAGCCCTCTCACATGACCAAAACCCATCACTGGCACGGCCAGATTCCTGCCTGATGCCGCCAGGGTTGGCAGAAGCCAGCCGCTGTCCCACAGGCAAGTTGACGTCCCCTCCTTCGCCCTTTCAGCACACGGCTCAGCTCAGGCTCCCTGTCCCGCCTGGCTTTCACGGATCCCTGCGTGCCGGCAGATTTACAGGCTTTGGACTCGCAGGGATGCGAGCCGAATTCCCGTGCCATTGCATTTGCAACACGGCGCTTGCCGGGATTCCCACGGCAGCACCGATATCCCGGGCTTTGCCACAGCTCTCCCCGCGGGTGCGATATTCCCAGCCAGACCCCAGCAGCTCCCTGCTGACTCGCGGCTCACCAGCATCGCTCATACAACTCGGAAGCCGCCCTGGATGCGGGGAACCGATTAAGTGAATTAACTGATTTCAGGATACAAAATTGCCCAAGCATGTAACTTAACACAAAAAAGAAACTCATTTGAGGATAGCACAAGCCTCCAGGTAAATGAATGCTACACAATTCATGAGTTATACAAGACTGAGAAATAAACAGTGAGGAGCAGCAGTGCTTAATGTAAGTAATTCAGCTTAAAACAAGCTAAAAATTCCACCCAGGACTGGCAGAGAGACAACGTGACCCAGTGTCAGCAGCAAACCAGGCAGCACAGACACTAAAACCCCACTGACACCCCAAAACTAACTCTGCACCATGGCCATGCAGCAGCAAACACCAATTACAGGCGTGAAAACGCATGAAACAGCAGCAAAAAAAAAAAAAAAAAAAAAAAAAAAAAAGTTTTTTTAAAAAAAAAAAACCCCACACACCCCC
>VXAA01002851.1:15600-30353 GCA_013399115.1 Anseranas semipalmata
GGGGGACCCGCCGAGCCCCAGCGGTGCGCTGCCGGCGGGGACGGCGGGCGGCACCACCGCCTTGGTGCCGGGGAGGCCATCGTGGATGGGGGTCAGCGGGTAGGCGCCGTCGGAGCCGTGCGGCACGGGCCAGGGCTCCCCGTCCCCTTTCTGCCCGTTAACCGGCCCGAAGGCACCATCCCCGTAGCCGCTCAGCGCCGGGCGCTCGTAGGGCGCATCCAGCACCCCTGAGTACTTCTCCGCGTACCTCTTGAGGAGGTTGGAGGCGGTGAGCGCCGAGATGTCGTCGTTGGCCCAGGCGTAGTTGAAGCGCTGGCGGGTGCTGGGGTACAGGTCGGACTTGTGGGCTGGCGAGGAGGTGGTGGAGGAGACGTCGAGGTGCTGCTCCGGCCACTGGTTCAGGGACTGGGCATGCTCTGGTGACCAGTGCATCTTCGACAGACCTGCGGGACACAGGACAGCGGTAGGGTGAGAGCACCGAAACAGGGACAAGCGCCTCGCTGCACTGGGTGTACCCAAAAATCGCCGTACCGCCCTGTCCGTCCGGACCACGTTGCACCTCCCAGCTGCAAACGTGTGCTCTAAATTACGCACCTCCCACGCGAAAATCCCCTTGACCACCCTCTTGCATCACTAATGCAGAAGTCTTGCACCACCGATGCAAATGCCCCCAGGTAACAGCAACCTCGAGTACTTCAGAGAAAGCAGCCGGTTTTGATGGTCACATCGTCCAACGGGATACAACATCCACGTTATCAGACCGGGCCCTCTGAACGCCCACCTCCACCTCCACGACCCCAATGGCAGCTCCAGCTCCCGCATCCTGCTCCTGATGCTGGGGCTTGCTCCCTTTACTTTACTGGGGCCAGAAGCCGTGAATTGGCTGGCCACTGCAAAGCCAGCATTAACAGCATATTAACGCACTTATAATAATTACAATGCATATAATATTAATAGTATATTAATAGTGTTTAGCATATTAATAGCATTAAGAGAGTTGGGATAAAGCACAGACAATGCGAGCAGCCCCATGCAGCCCCGTGCATCCCGCACGGCTCCTGCTCAGGGAACAAAGCCCGGGTGGGAGCTGTGCAAATTCCAGATTTTCGAGGTGGCCGGGGACATAGGGCTTGCATTGCACACATGCACGCGCATGCACACGGGGAGCAGCCCTTCCACCTGGGCTAAGCGCAAGCCCTGCCAGCAGCTCCCTGCTCAGCCGCTTGCACCGGTGCCTGGTGGCTGCGCACGCCCCCACCGACATCTCTCGGCAAAGGGGAGGACAGAAAAGCGATGGCCAGCACCCAGCCCTGCCACGGCGCCGTGCCCCATTGTTATCTGCGTGCGGGTCCTCTGCGCCCCCCAGCAGCCCCCCCCGCCCTCCTGCACAAAGCCTCGGGGACGGCTGCAGCGGGAGCGGGAGGGACCTCGCGCACCATTCACCGCCGCGCTCAGCCTTTAAGCCACTTTGTGACCACAGCACAATTAGATTACTTAATGCTTTAATTGACTTATATGGCATTTGTACTTCCACTTTGGATATCAAACTTACACAAGAGGATTTAAATGGCGGCTTTGCGTGGCTTTATCTGGCATCCTCCCTGCATTTACTTGCCATTATTAAAGTGCTACCGATAGATAAACGTTCAGACAGAGACAGCCAAGACAGCCTGCGGGAAAGGGCCCTTTTTAATGAGCACAAAGGAGAACGCTTTCCAATAAACCTTTGCTCCCACAGCAGATTTTCCCCGAGCTGTACATGGGCTCTGGCTGGGCAGAGAGGGGTGGCAGGGGCCAGGGGGGCCCTTCCCCTCTGGCTGGGAGCAAAAGGCACGAAGAAGCTATTGAAAGCAAAAATGAGGTTTGGGGTGAGGAATGTCTTGTAGACATTATATATATATTTTTTTTTGAGGGAACAAAAGCACCAGGAGTTTCCATCCTTGTTGCATGCTGTGACACCAGCCAGGAAACCCCTTTCTAGGTCAGGACCCTAATGCACCACCAAACTGCAAGAAAAAGCTGTTTCTGGCCCAAAAGAGCTTCCAGCAGTGAGATCCCACGGGTGCTCAGAGCGGTGCTGGCACACGCCAAGCCCCGCAGTGGCCTCTCTGTGCTGGAAGCCCAGGGCAGAGGAACACATCTGCAAAGGCAGAGGCACGGGGCCGGAGGGGACGTGCTGGGGATGCGAATCTGGGGATCCCAGCACCACTGGGAGCCGGGCTCTGCGCAGAGCAACACAGCAGAACCGGGCTGCAAACACCGCAACCGGCAAATCCGGGCAGTTTTAGCCCGATTTCCCAGGAAAACACCACAATGAGGATAAGCACAAGCTCTGGGTTATTTCTCCAAGCAGCGCTCTGGTTTTCCCCCCATAGCATGGACTGAAAACAGCTAAAGCCAGCTAAAAAACTGGTGTCTAAAAATAAGCACAGTGATAGGAATTTGCTAATGCAGAGCAGGGTGGGCGACCCCAAGGTTGGCTGCGGGCAGCCCAATGGCACCGCGTGGGCTGCGGCCAGGGCTGGTCCTGCAGCTTCATCCCCGAGCACTGAGCCCCGCAGCAAAGCGGCGGCGAGAAGAGGGGCAGGGGGGGCCTGGGGGTCTCCCTGGGCACATCAACACAGCCGTGCATCGGCGCTGCTGCCAGCAGGATATTGTCAGGGCACCGCTGCTGCGAGAAAAGCAAACAAGAGCGTGAAAGGACCGAAAACCGCTTCCATCTGACCCCTTTAAAGACGAGATGCATTCGGGAAAAGTAAAACCAAGGGAAAACCCCATCACACCCTTAAAAATCCGACCGCCCGGCGAAGGGGGAGGGCTGGCAGG
This sequence comes from Anseranas semipalmata, assembly GCA_013399115.1. Lineage (NCBI taxonomy): Eukaryota > Metazoa > Chordata > Aves > Anseriformes > Anseranatidae > Anseranas > Anseranas semipalmata. Next base: position 18,427 of record VXAA01002851.1, read on the forward strand.
CCACGGAGAAGTTGTCAGGGGGCTGCAATGTAACGTGAATGAGCTCTCAGAGCGGGACAGATGTTTCAATGCTCCCCTTGGCAGTGTGAGAAAATTACTGTCCAGTGACCAAATGGCACGGCCGGTTCCCACCCTCGCTGCTGGCCCATTATCTAAAGCGCAAGACAAAGGCGGGGAGGGGGGGCTGGGCAGGGGAGAATCCTATTGTTCCCTCCCGCCCTAATTATGGAAATCTTGTTAATCTATTCAGCAGCAACTCTGAACTGGGCTTTTGTTAGGGGGCTTTTTAGCTGCACACAACCGGGGCGCACCGCCAAGGGTGTCCAACCGCTCGGTGTTGGGGCCGGGGTGCGCTCCCCGCTGCTGTCTCCCTGGGGAAAGCTCGCACTGAGCGATGTCGGGTGCAGCCGCGTGGCTCTGGCCATGCCAGGCTCCCTGGCAGTGTCCCAGCACAGCTGCCTTTGTTGGATGCTCATGGGGCGGCCGCGGCATGGCCAGCACCCATGGCCTTCGCGCGCACAGCAAGCGGCGGATGCACACAGGCTGCGGGTATGAAACACGTGTGTGCACGCCGTAGCTACGTGTGTACGTACACATCGCTCACGCTTGTGCATAAAAACTCAGTGCAAAACCACGCGGGCAAGTCACACGCAGGCAGCGTGTGCTGATGGCGGCAGCAATCCAGCTCTCCCCCGAGGGATCAGGCGAGGGTTCGAATGGATTTGGATGGCAAAGAAGGGGACAGAGAACATGGGAGCAAACAGGCTTAAGCTGAGGATGCACTAAAGCTGGGGTTTAAACCCGGCCAACCCCCCCGGGTGCCCGTGCAGGAGCAGCCCCAGCCCTGCAAATGCTGGACGTGCCTCAGTTTCCCCCTTGGCTCCGCAGGCAGGATTGAGCCGATAAGCCATCCCCGCTGGATTTCGCTCGCACCGCTGCCTCCTTGCTGGTTTATATGCTGAGGGCTCCTTTTTCGTGGAGGATCTATGCTTTTTAAAAAGTCACTGGGTAGTTTCATTATTGCTGCATTGTCCGCAGCAGCTTCTCGTCCTGGGGCTGCCTGGTCTTTAATTCCCTGATGTGAAAACTTTGGGCCCAGACGGTGCAAACCTCACTGCTGGGGGTCCCAGTTCTCAGCCCAGCCTTCACCAAACATTTCCCACAGCCCTTACAAGCGCTGTTAACACAGATCTCTTATATCAGTTATATGGGCTTTCCATGTGGGATTTTGCTATCAGCACCCGGAGCTGGGTCCAGACAAGAACCAGGACCCACAGCATGGGTGCAGCCACCACATTAATGCAGCCCCTGAGCCAACAGCTTCACTGCTGCAGCTGGATTTGCGGCACCAAGAGGTGTTTGCATCTGTGCGGAGACGCTCCGGGTCTTGCAGCGCGCCTCGGCACTGGGACAGCCGTTGGGTTTTCAGCCACGGTTCAGCGCTTTGCTGCTCCAAGCTGCGGGAGACACACGGCTTTGCTGAAGTCTGAGTAGCAGTAAGATCCTCACGGCTAAAGGCGAGGTGGAAAAAAACACAGGAAGAGAGAACAGACTTCCCCAGCTCTGCCCAGCACATGGGAGGCCGCAGGAATGACTGTATTTCTTTTAAATGAGGCATTTCCTGATGATCTTTTTGGCTTCTGCTGCAAGAGCTCGTCCTGGGCTGGCTCATCCCTGCCTTATACCAGCAGCTTGGGCAGAGCGCAACGGCATTACAGCGAGTCAAATCCCGGCAATAAATGAGAATTATGACCGATACAGACACTCGCTGACACTCACTATGGACCTGAGGGTTGTGGCAACGCATCTGAAACCTTTTGGCATTGATGCCGTAGCTCACAGCAACATTTCTGCATGCCAACGCACGCCTTACAGCTGGATCCTGGTCATCTCCAGCGGGTCCCAGCAGCGGTGGGCCCAAGGCTCAACCATCCACGCTGCCCACCCATATATCAAGTGCAGAGCAGCTGGACATCAGGACAAAACGGAGACCGGCCAATGGGCCACCGCCCATCTGTGCTGCTCCACGACCCATCCAGCAAATGAAAAATTAATATGTGTCCGCTCAGCCTGGCAGCAGCTGAGCATCACCCATCTGTCAAGGCAGGGCTGGAAACTCTCAGCTAAATGTCACAGGAGGAAACTGTACGCACAGGGTGCCCCAGGAGTCCCCAGAACCAGGGGACATGGGCACTAAAAGCAGGATATTATTAATAACGACCTGGTGCAATTAGTGGATTTGAGGAATTTCGCTCCACCTTTCAATATCTTAAGATGGACAGGAGAAAAAGAAGCAATAAAAGGGACCTAAAATAACCTGAAAAAACTCTCTTTCCTGCTATTCTTCTTTTTCTTAGCATCACATGGTTATGGACCTCAGGTCTTAGGGACCACTGACGCCTGCTGAGATCTGGCCTTCAGCCTTTCACCCATCCACAAAACATGGGACAAAACCGCTGAGCAATTCGGCCAACAACTGGCGCAGCCCCACCTGCGCCTGCCGCACCATGGGCACATTTCCCTGCAGCGCTCAGAAGAGGAACATTAATCCAGAAAGATTAATTATGGCATTAATCCGGCACCAGCTTGCCCATGCCCTGCTACGGGTGCATTTCAGCACCTGCAAATCCCAGCTCCCTCTGACGCCTCCTCCCCCAGACATCGCTCCTCATCCAGCAGATGACCTCCTGCCCTGAAAGCTCTCATTTTCTGTAGGAAGGTCGCTGGGGCGACATTTCAGCTGCGACCTCCCGACAGACCCTTGTTGCAGGACAATTCTCAGGTAGGAAGGAGGTTTTTGGTAAAAGCTTCATTGAGCATTCAGGTCACCAAAGTCTGCTACCCCTCAAGGTGGTTTCTGGGCAGGTGCTGAAGGTGCAGGAGAAACCTCAGCTTTCCTGGAGAGCAGGGCCGTGGCCCATGGGTGCTGCTCAGGTCCCTTCCTGGACTGAAGTCCTTCCCCAAAATTCCATTCCTTGACACCAGGCGAGCTCCCCAGGGCCGGGGTTGGACGCGGCGCGTTGGGCCCAGCCCATTTTCCAAGGATTACACTGGAGAGGAAAATCCATTTCTAATCAGCAGAACAATTTCCCCAAGCAGACGTGGCCCCATAAAAAGGTCAGGAGGGCAAACGGACCCAATTTGCATGCAATCTGCATAGCATGGGTGGGTAGCGAGCACGCCCACGAAGCGCCCAGACCAGCTCCTACCACCCGGCCCCACGTGGGCAGCGGGACTTCGCCTCCTGCTTCTGCCCCAGCAGAGGACAGAGCGAGGTGGGGGCTCTGCTGCTCCCACGAGGGCCATCAGCCTGCGCTCGGCATGGATGCGACCGCTGCCACCTCCTCCTCCAGCCCGTCCAGCAACGTGCCAGGTGAAACTGCCAGCAGCTGGAGGTTTTGGCTCTGCATGTTTACAGGGTCTACAGGAAGATGTAGGGAAACATAGGTTTGAAGGCATCCTTCTGCCATCTTCTGCTCTGCTACTCCAGAAGGCACGCAGCAAGTGGGGTGCTACCAACGAACAGATGGAAGCTCCCCTGAACAGCTTCTTGTGCTGACCTCGCTCCATTCAAAGCCACTTGTTGAAAGACATCAGGACTCCCCGCATTCCCTCGTTGTCCCAAAAGAATGGTGCTGCTAAAGGCAACGTGGATGTAATGCGCCCCGTGCGATTCTTCCCTTCCTGCAGGGGCTCCGTGGTGCCAGCAGCACCGTGGGACCCTCCTGCTGGCTGGATCCCGCTACGAGGACATGAGAAGCAAAGCAGAAGCTTGATGGGGCCGGCCTCAGCCCAGCTGCTGGTGCAACGAGGGGAACTCCTCGTGTAGGACGGGCATCATCGGTCCTGAGACATTGGCCTTAGATTGCTGGGGGGGGTTCTGCTGGAAAACCTCGTCACTGCTGGTAAAATGCCCATCCCTCTTTTCTCACTTTCAGGTGCAAAAAGTGCATTGGTTTCTTGGTCCTGTTTGCCTTGGTCTTTGCTCCCTTCAGCTCCAACAACCTCCCCGGAAAAATCACGACTAACCAGGACACCCCGATGAAAGGCAAAAGCAGCCGGAAGGAAGCGCCATCCTTGTGCTGCGCTGCGGTGACGGACTCCGGGAATTCCTGGAGGCTGACAGAGCCCCGGGAGGCGTCCACGTGCAGGAGGCCGCCAGCCCACAAGTGGCAAAGCCCAGAGGCTGTGCAGCGAGGGAGCAGCACGGGCGCAGCCACGGACCCCACCAGCCACCAACGCGCACGGTGCCGCCGGCCGACGCAGCTCAACCTGCCGGGGCCAGCTCGAGGCCCGGATCCTCTTTTCGCATTTAAAAACACCGGGGTAAGGAAGGTCTGCAGCAAGGAACCGTGCTGCTGCTGCTGCACCCAGGGAGCCACGCTTGGATTTGCACCCAGCGCTGTGCACACACCCAAGCCTCGCGCAGACCCCTGCGGTCTGCGCACCCTTCGTGAAGCCCAGAAGGTTGAGAGCGATTTTCAAGACTTCCCTTTGCAAGAAGAAAGCATCACAGCTACATTGCATTTTCCCACAAGCGCTGAGCAGCTCTGGACATGGAGGGAGCCTGGGAGAGGGGGCCCAGAGGCAGGGCACCCCCAGCCCCTGCACCCAGCCCAGGACCTCTCCTCTCCAGGTGTTTTCACATCGAAGCTCCAATCACAAACTCCCCCGGGGGCCAAAGCCAAGCCAGGAGCCACCAGCCCGGGGCCCCCTCCTGCTCTATCAGCTCCGATATCTCGGCTGCAGCCAGGTTGCGGCTGGAGGCTGCGCAGGCAGCGGGAGCGGGGCTGCAGCAGGGAGATAATTTGCCGCGTGCACCGGAGCCTGTCGCAGCGGTAGCTGTAACGCTCCAGCTCATATCCTCCACGGAATGAATCAATCTTAATTAACTCTAATTCTGGATAGCCTCCCTGCCCTATCCAGCACCTTTAGAAACGCGGTTGTATTTTCTGCCTCGGTGCCTTCCCCAGGCAGCGCACCCCGGGGGGAATTGAGCAAAAAGCTCCTCTCCTTCAGCGCTGCATCTCCAGCCTCTCGGTCCCCTTGTGCCCCAGTTCTGTGCCCTGCAGGAAGGCGGACCCCGTCCCCAGCCCCCGTTTAACACCTTCCCGTGTTTTTCGGAGCATCGCGCACCCCAACACATCCAGTCCCGCTCGCGCTGCGCCTGGGGGAGGCCTCTCGGTGCCTTTGTTTTCACAAGCCTTTTGACTCGCTGATTCTTTTTTAAACACCGCCCCAGCAGCCTGAAAAGCCGAGGTCCCTCCTGCACTCCATTCACTAATGGATTTTCCAGAAGTTCCCTTTTTGGGCTTCTTTCTTTGCTGACACTGCTGCCCTCATCCACGCCGGAGGCTGCATCTCCCCTCCACAATGCACCTCTGCTTGCAGGGACGGACGGACGGACGCTGACTCTGGGGACCCATGTGCTGCACTTGGAGCAACGGCCCCTATGGCTCCCACAGCTTCTTGCACAGTTATTTGGCTTATAATTAGAGCAGGGTATGAACACCTCTGCTAGTTATTACAGGATTGTGCATTCCTCCTCCTCTTCAAAAAAAAAGGTTAAATGAAAACAAGTTGGGAATTCACCCCAAAAAAGGGAGCTCCTGGGGGTGGCAGGTCCAGCCTAACCCCAGGAGGCTGAAAATTGCTGCTCCGGACCTCACTACGCCCCAGGGGAGGCTTCACCCCCAGCCCCAAGGGCAGCCTTGGAGCGAAGGCATCGCCGCTCCCCATTGCTGGGAAATCAGGGAGAAGTTTTGAGCCGCGCTGGCTCCACGCAGCCTCCGAGAGCGCATCGATCGGGCAGCGCCGGGCCTGTCTCCGAGAGCTAATCCTAGGGCAGAAATAATTCATTTTCCTCCCTTTTCAGCAGCCACTCATTAAAAAGTAATCACCTTGTACGAGGAGGATATGAACAGCCCAAGGTCAGATCCATAATTGCATTATTTCTGGAGCACATACCTGGCTCGTGCGACCAACGGCCACGCTCTGACCCCAGCCCTGCTGCCCCCGGGAGCCAAGCCCTGCCCCACCGCGCAGCTGGGAGGCGATGAAGATGAAGGTGCAGATGAAGATGAAGATGGAAACGTCTCTGCACTGGCAGCCCTGTGCCAGCACTGCCCACCAGCGCACCCACGTCACGCTATGGGGACATCACTGTCCATCGCCCCCAAGCACCTGCCACACCTAGGGTGGGAAACGTTATTTATTTTCACCTTGCTGGTACTTCACTGTTTTATAAGTGTGAAGCTGCAAAGCGTGAGATAAAACTGTAAGATGCAGGCAAGGAAATGCCGAAATAACACATGGGAAGCTGTGCTGCTTGCACCAGCATCCCCGCCGCCCGCAGACCCACGTGCCTCTCGCGTAAGCATCCAGCTCGGCTGCCACATCCCTGTCCCCACCTCGCTGCCCACTTCTCCAGCTCCCAGCCAGCACCAGCGTCCAGGACCCACGTCGTGACATGCGGCTGCAGCCTTCGCCCCCAAGCACCGGGGCTGCCCACCCTGTAAATCCATTTCCTGCATTCCTCACCCCAGTAAGCAGGGAGCCCCTGGGGCTCATTCGCACAGGAGCGGAGGACGGGCACCTCGGTGTGCTCTCGGGTTACTACAAACCCGCCCAGCACACCAAGTCCTTCCCAGCACTGTTATTTATTCCCCCTAGGCACTGGGGCTGCACGTTCAGAGCGCGGGCTCAGAGCAGGCGAGCTCAGCACCAGCAGCGCTGCGGCATCGCCTGTCCCTGCCCGACAAACGGGGGCCACGAGGTTTAGCGACGCTCAGCCCGCTCGCGGCACATTAAGGTTTCAGCAGATTTATGCTTGCAACACGTGGCCTGATTCAGCGTTTTGAGGGAGGAGGGGAAGATGCTCTGGGAACCAGCTGGAGCGCAGGGCTGGGACGGGGACGTAGCACAGGGGACAGGATGGGGATGGGACAGGGATGTGGTGACTCCAGATCTGACCAAACTACGCAGAACAGGTAAGAAAATCCCCATGTCCCAGCATCAGTAGTGGGAATGCTGCCGCAGGGTTCCAGTGCGGGGCTTTGCGCTGCCTGATCGTGCAGGGCCAGCTCGGGAGCCCGGTGTCACCGCCGGTGCCACTGGGAGCAGGGCCCAGAGAGATGCCCCGAGCAGGTGACGCGCCCTCCCCGGCCATGGCTTTCGGGACAAGCCCATGCAAACCTCTCTAACAGCTCATACACAGCGCAGGTTCACAGCACATCACCCCTGGCATTTAATCACGCTGCTCTGCAGCCGTCGGTCCCCTCGCCACCGATTACACCCACACCACCCTGATCCGGGAGGCACCGGGACGCGGGGCACAGGCGGGTGCTTCGCAGGCTCTCCCCATCGCAAACCCACGCTGCTCCTCCCCTGCACGCATCCTTTCCACCCTTCCTTAGCAGAAGAGCTGCCCGCAGCCCTTACAAGACAGGCGGTGCTGAACAAGGAGAGGTGCTGGAGCTCGCTGCAGCCCCGGTGTCCCCGCTGGCAACATCCCCATCCCTGCAGAGGACGAGGCACGAGACAAAGCCGCCCGGCAGCTGCTGCCACTGCTGCTGCTTTCGGAGGCCTAAAGCAGCGCGAAGGGAGATTAATGACAGCGAGAGCAGCTGAGCTGCTCGGCCACCGGCCAGGGGACGAGGGGACCCAGGCTCCAGTGTCCCCTGCTGCCACGAGTCCCTTCGCAGCTCGGTGCTGCCGCACCTCTCATCTATTGACACAGCAAATTCTTTGTCAGGGACAGCCTCCTCTTATGAGTTTGGCCAGGGCAGGAGAAAGGGGCACTTATTCAGCTATTATTCAGCTTTTTTTTTGTAGACAAGACAAGTGTGGGTTAAAGTGCAATTTGTCTTGACATTAGTTTTCACTTTCTTGGGGAAAAAAAAAAAAAAGTGGCTCTTTTGAGGGAAAACACTCGCCTGGGCACCGCAACCCCAGCAGCCTGGGGACACCTCTGCTGCTCCTGGCCAGTCTCCAAACGGCACCCAAAACGGGGGTTCCCGGTCCAGGGTTGGGGCCCTGGGCACCTCTGCAATACAGACCGTGACGGCATCGCTGCAATGAAATGAACTCGCCCAATTTTTCCTTGATCCAGTTGTCTGCATTCGAGAGAAGGCAGCTGGAAGGAAAAACGTGTAACTTGCACCCTGCCCCGCTCTCAGATGTAAGTCAGCAACGTCCACGAGGCCTTGGCCGGGTTTATTAGGGCCCCCATAAAGATCAGGGGTTGCTGATAAGCGACCCCAGGCATGCACCACTGCAGGAAAAATTGTGCTAGCGATCTGTACAATTTAACCAACATTAACTTCAGCTGATGACAGGCCACAAGGCCAGCAGAAAGACTTTACAGCAGCCTCGTTACACAGCAAAATAAACTTTGCTGCGGAGAGCCGGCGCTGACTCGAGGCTGCCGCTGCCGTGGAGGGGAAGCCACAAGCCCTGGCACTGCCAGCCAGGGCTGGAGCAGAGCAGGAGCCGGCAGCAGCACCCTCTGCTAACGAAGACTGGAGGAAAAGCACCGCGGTGCCGCGGGATACAGCTGCGACTGTTCCCTTAATGGGGAAATAACACAGCACTTGGCAAAACCCCAAATGGCCAGAAAAGGGGTGCAGCCCTTCTCGCCATCCCCGGGCATGAGAACAAGCTGAGTCCAAAGAAAAACCAACAGGAGCCAAAAAAGTGGATCACTAAAAGTGATCACAGCAACGAGCTCGCTAGGAACCTGCGGCAGCACGGGCGCTCGGCTGCAGGACCCGGCGCTGACAGTGATCCCGCACGGGGACAAACTCTTCCTCCAGACTGGAAATTGCCAGGGCTGGGATGGAGAGGATGGGAATTTTCTGATCCCACAGTGGGAATTTTCCTGCTTGATGCTGATAAAGTCTGGTTTGGTCCTAGCGGCATAAACCTGAGCACAGCAGCGGCGGTAATAAGATTTTTGGAGCGCGGGCATGCCAACGGTGCTAAAAACCCGCATTGAGCCGGGCACTTCTCCCAGCCGGCACAGGCAGGAGGAAACCTGGGTGCACCGGAGCATGGGGACACGCACACCGCGCACACCCCAACAGCTGCCGGCGGGGCCAGCATGCCCCAAAAGGAAGGAAAACATCTTTGTTTGTGATAAAAAGCTAAAAGAGAAGGATCTGCCCCATGGCACGGAGCTGGGGGCCGTTTTCTGCAAGTGGGGGGAGAGGGAGGGAACACGCCCAGCAACTGAGATGCTCTGAGCTGTGAGGCTCAAGCTTTCCTGCATACTGCTACATTACAGCTGACATTTGGGCAGATGCACGGGGATCTGGCCTGGGCCGAAAAAGGCAGCACCCCAACAGCCCCCAGCACATGGCCGAGCCCTGCTTCCAGCCATATAATCACTGGAGCTCAAAAAATACAGCTGAAAAGTGTTTACAATGGCATAAATGCAAGGGTCAGCCTCACGCAAGGGTCACTGTCGCTTCTCCAGATGCATTAATGTCATCTCGGAGAAATTCCCTTTAGGAATCCTCACGCAGATCCGGTGTTCCCGCATCTGCTCCCGTGAGCTGCGGTTGGAGGCATTCCCTCACCCTGCACACAACTGATCTGCAGGGAAGAAACTGCAGAGGAGCAGAAAACCCAGGACAGCAGAGAGCAGAGGCAGAAGGGAAGGAAGGAAGGAGCACATTTGGCCTTTTGCAGAAAAATCTGTGGCTGGCATTTGGACCCTCAGGGATATCTCCTCGACAAGGAGGATACAAACATAACAAGCGTGAATAAAGTGCACGGCATCTGCAAACACCAGCGAGACACGGCACACGCATCCGGATCCTTTCCAGGAATTTTTAAAATATCACCAGGAATCCCAGCATTACAAATATAAAGCTGTGCTGTGCAGAATTGTTGGATTCCTCCTAATCCGCCTTCGCCGCAGCAGGACTCAACGCCGGCTTCGGAAGGGATTGTTCCTCGAGCCTTTTCTGTTTACCTTTTCTGATGGAAGAGGAGGAGGAGGAGGAGGTGAATGGGGCGACCCCCCGGCCACTGCCCTGGCCCGAGGTTAGGCCCTCAGGGCTGTATCTGGGCACCCACAACAAGAACCTGGCTTCCAGCAGCTACCGGATGCCCCGGAACGGGGGCGGTGGAAGACGGACGCGGGGTAAGGACCCAAAACTTCCAGCCCGCTCATTCGAATGCCTGAACGCAGGTCTGGGAGCAATCTGAAGCGGGCATTTGTGAAAATCACAGCCCCTGCTTGTATCAGGCTGTACAAACACGGAAAGCATCCTCTGGATCATCTCCTGGCAATCAACAAATAAAGGCAAACAGAGCCTCAGCCGCACAGGGGAAAAAGCACGTTGCTGACCAGAGGCACGGATCTACCAACGCAGCCACGAATTTCTGCTGTTTCCTTCAATAAGCCCTTCCTGGCGAGTTTTCCTTATTTCAGGAGATCTGGTGAAGCCCGCCTTGGAGCCTTCTCGGTGCTTATTCCATGTTTTAACTTGGGGAATTAGCTCCGGCAGGATGCGGGAGGAGAGAGAGCGTTTTGTGTTACAGGACCGCGGCGAACCGGCACCGAAGCGAGGATGCTATTAAAACCCCAACTCCGATGTCAGGAGGAAGAAAAAGGCCGGGGGAAAGGGAGGGAGGAGAAAACACCAGTTCCAGATAAGCAATTGTTAACATGATCCATATGGTACACAACTTGCCTTTCTGTTTAACCAAAATGATAATGGCAAAAGGAAAGAATGCAGAGGGGGCTCTGCGGGAGAACAAAGGCGGCTGCCTAAACCCTTCCCTGCAGCCCGGTTAAAAGAAAACTAATTGTGAGAGGGGAGAGCCAGCGCGCTGCTCCTCCGCGGGCTAAGCCGCGCCGAAACCCCAGCCCGAGCCCTCTCCTTCTCCTCTGTGAAAGCTTTAAAAATAAACCGCGGAGCATTTGGGAGAGCAGCGAGTTGCTGCTCCGTAAGTGAAACTGCAGCTGTCAGCAATAAAAAAAAATCTGACAAGTATTAACACGGACGTTTTCATAATCAATAATAAACTTTAAATGTAAGCTGCGGCTCAGAACCATCACTGATGTAAACACCAAGTCCATTCCGCTCAGATCTGTGATGAATTCAGGCCGGGGTGTTTATGTTATTGCAGGATCCCGAGGCTTTCCAAGGAACACAATACAGTATGTGCCATTCATTATCCCCGGCAGTCCCCGAAGAGAGAATGTCAACACACTTCTGCTAAAGAGATCTAAAACAAATGTTTAATTTGATAAACAACTTCTGGGCCTCAGACCCCGCAGAAATGCTCGGTTCAGATCCACCGCTAAGAGCAACCCCGTGCACGAGCTGCACGCTGGCACCGCGGAAGCGCCAGACCCCAGCACCCTGTCATCGCCGCGCGAGCGACCCGCGGGGCTCCGCACCACCGGGATGCAGCTACGGAAAATCCTCAATTCCAATGCACGAAATCAGTCAGTCAATTCCCAGCCGCTACTTATTGTACTCAACACCCTCTATAGAGACTTAAACACCATCAGCACTGAAGTTCTCTTCCAAATTCGATTCGGCACGTTTGCAGCCTTGCGATCTGTTTATTGCAAACCCCGGGGTCCAATTAACGATAACGTTCATTTTTGTTACGCTGGGGTGAAATTAGGAGGGATGCAAAGGTGCGCTTGGAGTCTCCAGAAACAGGAGATGTATGCTGGAAGGCACCACACAAAGCTATTTAATAACCTGGTTTGTTTGTTTTTTTTTTTCCAAGAGCCTTTTGTCCTCCAAGTGGAAGAAGCACACTTCAAAAAAACAAAAAACCCCAAACCCCAAACCCGGCCGTTCGGGAACGGCTCCGGTTAAGCGGCTGTTTTGATGCGGGCGCGCTTGACGTGCGGCGGCGCGGGGAGCGCGCATTGTTCGTACCCGGGGCCCCCCCAGGAG
>VXAA01002851.1:31033-51718 GCA_013399115.1 Anseranas semipalmata
CGTCACAAAGGCGGAGGCGCGGGCAAGCGGCGGCGGAACGGGCGGCCGGGACCCCGCTGGGGCATCGCAGCATCCCAGCAGCTGTGCACCCCGACCTCGTGCACCTCAGCATCCATGCACCCTAATCTGCTGCACCAGAGCATCCCAGCACCCATGCACTGCGACTTCCTGCATCCTAGCACCCATGTACCCAGGCACTCTGACCTCCTGCATCCTAGCACCCATGCCCCCCAGCATCCCCAGCGCCCATGCAACCTGACCTCCTGCACCCCAGGATCCCAGTGCCCATGCAAGCTGACCTCTTGCACCCATGCACCCTGCCACTCATGTATTCCAGGCTTCTGCACCCCAGCATCCCAGCACCCATGCACTCCAGTCCCCTGCATCCTAGCACCTACGTACTCCGACACCACAGCCCCTGGCATCCTGGTACCCCAGCATCCTTGCACCCTATCCACTTGCACTGCAGCACCCTGACCCCTCGCACTCCAGCCTCCCATTGCCCTGCACCCTGTCCCCCGGCCCCCAGCACCCCAGTGCCGGCCCTGTCCGTACCCCAAGGACCCAGCTGTGGCTGCAGGGAGCCCTGGGCTGGGTCCTCAGCTGCTGAACTGCGCTCTGAGGAATCCCAAATACCTGGAATACTTTCCTACTATTAGTTTACCACATAAAAATAAAACAGTTGCCCCAAGGATACTGTGTCAATGGGAGGTGCCCACAGGACAACCATTTATTAGGGCATTATCCACCCCACCGGACCCACACAGTCTTCACTCAGTCCAGCATCAGCTGGGCTGGGGCAGTGTGAGACATGCTCCCTTCTCCGGGCCCCAAAATTCACCTTCTTGGGTCGGTGTGCACAAAGAACGCCCCGCAGCTGCCTCGCCTTTGCTACCCGAGCCCCTGTTTCATTTTATTTGATCAGGCTCTTCCCTGATGTAATCACATTACGGCGTTATTTCCCTTGCACGAATGTTGTGTCATATTCCTCGGGGATTATGACACATTTTTCCTCTTAGGAGCAGGCGAGCGTTGCCTGCCTTGCAGCGGATATTGGAGCTGCGGCTCCGTTTCCCTGCCCCAGCCGCTACCCATGAGCGATGCAATGCCACAGCTCAGCCCCAGTACTGGTGGGGGGACGCACGCTGCTTGTTTTAGCCCATTTGCAATCCCTGCATGGGAATATCGCTTCTCCAGCTGATGAAAGAAGAGCACAGAAAGGACAAATTCAGATTTTTCTGCTGGTAGCTCTGCCCAAGCTTCGCAGGGACGGCGTGGGCAGGGAGGGGTGCGGGGGCCATGCCCCATCTCCACCTCCCCATGATGGGAACACTTCGGGATGCTGCTGGCTTGGGGAGCACAGCCACGCCGGGCAGCTGCTCTCAGGCTGCGAAATCCGCAGGGACGGCTGCAGGAGGGCACCGGTGGCCTGAGCGGTCTGACACAATTTCATTAATTGGGGTTTCGCTGCTCTCCCATGGAAACGAACTCTGGCAGCTTGTGGGCCCTTTCCTGGCCGCTTCCAAGCATTGCTCCATCTGCGAGCACATTTTGCTCCACCTTGAATTCTCTTAGTGTGGCTTATTTGCATGCAAAAAACATTCCTTTTTTTTTTCCTCCAGCTGCAACAATGCACCATTGTGCTTTTTAATTTGGATGTGACAAAGCACAAGCCATTATTTAACACGCACGGAGCTGAGTGCTGGGAGCGTGCGTGGACGTGGCAGTTAAACACTGGAGGCTCAGTTCTTCTCCGGCTTAGGTTTAGGGAAGGATTACGTGTCACGGCTTCCTGCAGAAGCCGCTCACTGACCCAGGAGATTTTCCCCACTCTTCCCATATTGGGATGAAACCAATGCACCATTGTGCTTTTTAATTTGGATGTGACAAAGCACAAGCCATTATTTAACACGCACGGAGCTGAGTGCTGGGAGCGTGCGTGGACGTGGCAGTTAAACACTGGAGGCTCAGTTCTTCTCCGGCTTAGGTTTAGGGAAGGATTACGTGTCACGGCTTCCTGCAGAAGCCGCTCACTGACCCAGGAGATTTTCCCCACTCTTCCCATATTGGGATGAAACCACCAGGCACCAGAGGTTCCTGCTTAATCTCCACAAATAATTTTTTTTACTGGGGGAAATGTCTAAAACTGACCCCATGAGCACCACAGCCCACCCCTGCACCCACCACTGCTTTTTGCTGAACACCGAGTGCTCCGGGATGGACTTCCAGGCTTTTCTGCATTCAATGGGAAAAGGAAGGAGCTTGGAGGGAGCAGCCCAAGTGCCAGCACCAGCGGGGAATTTCTGTGTGCGTGAGCACAGCAAGAGGCTGAAGCCCTGGAGATGTGTGAGCCCAGCCACAACCATCAGGGTCGGGATGCCCTGCACCAGCTACCCAAGGGCTCAGGCTGAGCATCCCCCTTGCAGCGCTCTCAGGGTTTTACCCTCCCAGTTTTGCACATCACTGCGGGGCTGGGGAGCGGCTGCTGGCAAGGAGCTGCCCTGCCCCACACCTCGTCCGCATCCCTGCCGTGCGACTGTGCAGCCGGAGCAGCGGGGAGCTGCGGGGTCACCACCAATTTCAGCCGTCAGAGAGCGAAGACCGCGCACTTCGTCTCACCGCGTCCTTATTGCAGCGCTGAGCCCCTCTGGGAGATGGATGCTCAGCTAAAGGTGCGGAGCCAGCACAGGTGCAATGCACGGCTGGGCAGTGGGAGCTGCTGCTGGGGATGCGTGGCAGCAGGGAGATGCAAAGCAGGACCGGGCATTTGTCAGTGCCCGAAGCACCTACGGGACCACGCTTGGCTTATCCAGTCCTGCCTCAGAGCATTCAGCATCTGCTTTGGCTCCTGCAGCCGTGGCTCCGCTCCTGCCCCCAGCCTGGGGGTGACGACCCCCAGCAAAGAGCAAATCCTCTGCGGCAGGGACATCCCAGCATCACACGGGGGCACAGGACCGGGACTTCAGCCACGTGCATCTGGGTGCTGCTGTCATGAAAACTGTATATAATATTGCTAATCACAGGGTGCTATAAAATGAGCCTGACTTTTGCTGTGGTTCTGGTTTCACTATATATAAGCTGCCTTTTATTAAATGGGGAAGCCAGATTTCTAGACCTGCTTGCAGAGTTCAAACTCACCTCATTAGCCAAGGAAACGCTGGATGTGAACCACGGGGTCACGCAATTTATTTTCACTAATCACTCCCCATGATTCCTTTAAAAAATAAACTCCTAATCAAAAGTCTGAATTCGTTAATTATTTCTCTGTTTGATCAGCAATAGAAACCATCAGCAAAAATCTATGCTGACACCTTCTTCTTAAAAACACCGGGGTTTCTCTGCTCCCACAGGGAAGCTGGCATTCCACAGATCACATTAGGGTTTAACAACAAAATATGATAATCCGAGGGCTGCGGGGTCCTGCCATGTGATGCCTGATATTTTGTGCCGGCCGCTGGTTCACGGAGGGGTGACGCCTCGCCCCCTGGCTCGCGCCTCTGCTGGCAACGAGCAGCTGTGCCGAAAGCGGGCTTGATGCACTCTGCCAAAATTACCGACTGCCAAGCAAGAGACATTAATTGAAGAAGCCTCTAATTATTTTATGTCCTTGTTCCCTAGGGTCAAGGGATTGGGAAGAGCTATAAATTCCCTTCGCAAAGGCTAAATTCTAAGCAATTCTTGTTTCATTCTTGCTTAGAATTGGAGCACAAATCCGTGCGCCGGCACGCTGCTGTGCTTTGTTCATCCCACAGGTGGGACGGGGCTCAGGTCCACCTTGGGATGGGGCAGCCTGGAGGGGTGGCCCCGGGCGGCAGCTCCAGCACCAGCCACCCTTACAAAGAGCCGGCGGCTGCGTAGCGGAGCCCGTGTGGCTGCAAGTCATCGTAGCAAGCCGGTGAGTGTGACAGAGAGACTTTAATCCCAGCCCTGCTTGGCAGCAGAGCGCTGCCCTGCTGACGGCGGTGCCGCAGGCTCTGCACGATGCTCGGGGCTGTGGCCGCAGCCAGGTCTGTGTTAAAGGCAGCTTTGGAGCTGAGCAGCCTTGGGTTTGGCCGAGAGGACCCTTTCCAGCACGGCTGGGAAGCGCACCGCTGCTTTCTGTGCGTCTCCGAGCTGCGGATGCCGGGGATCCTGCTGGAAGCCCAGTGCACAAGAATAAAAACCGAAGGCAGAGCGGATTATCCTGCTGGAACACGCTGCCTTCGTGTCACGGAGCAATTACCGCCAGCAGCTTCCCTCCGGCCAAACACTTAACTCTTCACACCTCCGAAAAGCAGTCAGAAAGGCAGCACCGCAAAAAGCCGCACCGGCACTGCGCTTGGTCTACCCTGGGGCCCAGCCTGATTCCCGCAGGAAAACAGCCCCATAATGTGGGTGCTGTCTGGATGCACACGGGTGCGCTGGCTTGACCCGTTTTGAAGCCTGCAAAGCCAAGGGAGGCAAGAGGTGGCTGAGCTTCCAGCAGCAGACGCGTCCATGGGGTGAGAGCTGCTTCTCCGTTGCCAAGCATGAAGAGCCCAGCTGCGGGGTCGAATCCTGCTGAGCCCAGCACCGGCTCCACTGCCACGCAGGCTCCAACCAAAGAAGACTGAAAGCCCCACCAGTGACCTCAAGCTCATTTTGGTGGTGAGCATCCAGTCCTTGAAGGCAGTTGAAGAACACCAGTTGTGCCAGTAAAACCAGTTACGAAGTCTGGGTGTTGGCCAGGTCTAATTGCAAACAGCAGCTAATGGAGTCAGAGCCTTTAGGAAGGAAGGAACATTATTTTCGGTGCACAGATGGGTAAAACGAGGCCAAGAACAGTTAAACAATTTCCCAACAGCAAGCAGGGAAGCCAGGAAGAGAACCCAGGAGTCCTGACCCCACACTGATGCTCTGCCAGCAATCATGGTGCTGGCCACGAAACTCCAAGGGATGAGCCAGGACAGGGAGTGTGGCGACCCAGAGCCCAGATATTAAAAACAGAATGGAAATGAGTAACAGGAACAAGCAGAAAAAAAAAAAAATTTCCTTGGTTTGGCTGCCAGCATTGCCCTAAGATCGCTGCTACAGCAAGGGCGAGGTCGTTGCTCCTGTGTGCTCAGCCTGCTCTGAAAGCTCGTCCCAGGAAACAAAACCTGGGTGGCCAAGAGCTCAGGGAAGACACGCGCGTGCCCCTGCAGCCCCTTCTTGCTGGAGGGGGAGCAGTGGGGAACCAGCCACCTTCGAGTTAGTGCCACCTTGAATCAGGAGGTGCCAGGTTGTCACCCAGGACCAAAGCTCGAGCTATTACGAATTTTTCCTTTTAGTACAAGCCTCTAGAGCCCTTAATGGTCTCAAGTCCATGAATCTCACTGCAACAGTCACTGACTGAGGTGAAATATTGGTCAGCCTGGGCTGAGGACTATTTCCCTGCTGGCTTTGCCCCTAGCAAATAAACCAGCCGCCCGTATCAGCCACTAGTGCCTGAAGTGGGGGTGACCCAGAGCCCGCTGTGCCGAGCACGGTGGGAGAAGCGCTGCACACCGCAGCGCCCTGGGCCACGCAGGGACCTCCCAGAGCCGGCTCCGTGCCTGTGGCCCCAGCAGCTGCCGGCGCTCCTTGCAGCACCCAGGTGGTGGTGCTGGTGATGCCAGTAACGCCAGTGGTGCTGGTTATGCCGGTGCTGCTGGTATTGCTGGTGTTGCTGGTGATGCCAGTGATGTTGGTGATGCTGGTGTTGCTGGTGATGCCGGTATTGCTGGTGATGCTGGCGCCTTCCAGAGCAGCCACATCATGGTGAGCCCATAGGAGCTGCAGGCAAAGGCAGGAAAGGACGAGGGGTGGGATTTGGGGGGAGCAGAGCTCCTGGCTCCCTGCCCTCCCACCAGCAGTGCTTTTGGAGGATTCATGGGAAACTCTGCAAAGCCGCACCCCTCGTGCTGCTTCTTCCTCCTTCAAACCCCCAGCACTGCGAAGCCCTCTGTGCTGGCAGCACAGGATGGGAGCAAGGCACATCTTGGACAAGCAGCAGGGAGAGAAGAGCCCAAAGGGGGACCTGATCCCTCCGAGTCCATATCCAAAACCTGGGGGACCTCAGCTTCCCCCCGAAAAGGGGAAAGGCTGCCGATCCCCATTGAAGGCTGCACATGGGGTCCCTGGCCTCGCGGCTGCTCCTGCAGCTGGCTCTGACCTCCTCCGCTGTTTCCTTGCTCTCAGATGATGGTCACCCCCGGGCGCGCAAAGCTGCTTCTGGCAAACTGGGGAGGGGGGAGCCAAGACCCTGCCCGAGGGACACCACAGTGCAGGGGTCATTAACAATCTTCCCAGGCCCCCAGCCCACTCATTCAGCCAGACAACCATCAATCTACAAATTATTTTAAAGCACCGTGCCAGAGCGGGAGGTTGATTTATGCCTTACAAGGCTCGAGCTATTTTCATTTGTCTGATTTATTAACGTTACATAAAATTACAGAGAGCTGCTGATTTATTACCGGCGTGGCTGCTGCATCCTCGCAGCTCATGCTCTCTCCCCGAGGCTCGGAGATACCTGCTCCCTGCGATGGGATCGAGTGCACGCAGGTTCCTAACGAGGACAATTTCCCTGCTGAGCTTTCTGTGCCCTCACTCAGCTTTTGGAAAACACAAACCTTAACCACCCAGAAACTGCGTTCCGCCCAACTTGGAAATGGGTCTCCTGCTTGCGCCAAATTTCTGGAGGAGATCGTGCTTGGAAATAAGCAGAGATTGGGAAGGGAGCTCATGGCACAACGCTTGCTCTTAGCAGTGAGAGGCTCCCCAAATTGTCAGATGTGAAATATTGGAGCTGCCCCCAGCGCACCGCCCCCCTGAGCGAAGCCTCTGGTTTCAGTGCCCTGCGGTGGAGGGGCCCGAGGAGGTGCGGGGGCCCCGCGGCCCCCCCGGCCTCCACCACGGCCACAAAAGGACTTTAACAGCTTCATCTCCCACATCTGGTTGTGCTTAAAACGCATGCAGCTACCAAGGCTCCCCCCAGCCCCGCGCCCGGTGCGAGCGGAGGGGTCGCTGCCTCCGTCCCCTTCTGCCGAGCAGGAGCCAGGAGCATCGCGGGGCGGCCGGAGGGGTGGCTTCACGCCCGCCCGTGGGGGAAGCAGAGGCTCCATTAGCAGCTTTATTTACTTAAAGCGGCTCCCAGGGATAAACACAGCAGCGAGGAGCCTGTGCCGCGCAGCCCGGCCCCTCCTCGGCGGTGGGGGTCCCTGGGTGCTTATCTGTGCCACCGGGGCAGAGAAAGGATGAGGGCAGGGGACTGAAAGAGCCCTGGGCTCCCAGCAGCGCTTTGCTCAGTTTGGTTGTGGAAGGAAAATCATAATTCAGACCTTAACATCTTTTCCCAATGCAAATATTTCACCTTGATTTGAAAAGTAAAGGAAGTCCTGTGGCTGTGAAAGCGACCTGGGGATGAGCATCCCGTGCGGATCTGGCCCAGCCGCTGGCACGCTGCTGCTGCTGCACGGGGCTCGGCGCTGGCCGGGCTCGGGTCTAATCCCCGAACGCCCGATTTAGCAGCAGTGGCTGCAGAAGCCAGGCCGTGCTCTGTGCGCACAAAGGGAAAAGATTTATCTTGAGAGGCTAAATCCACTTAGAAGAGCTTTAGGGGCCATAAATTGCTTGCTCAGGGGACACCACGATGGCAACAGGAAACAGCTCCATATTTACGGAGGTTTCTGTGTTTTTTCTGCGTCACGAAGGCACGCTCGCCAAGCAGGCTCGCACGCTGAAGTCGCAGCCGAAGCACACTTTTGTGGAGTGGGATTGAACGGAGGCGGCCGGCCCTGTGCGAAGGGAAACCCAACTTCCCAGCAGAGCTTTCCCTTCGGCTGCAGCAGCCCCTGAGCGCGCTGCCACCGAGCACCGCTTCCAGCTCCTCCAAAACCCCGCGCCAGCGCTCCCTGGCCTGGGTGCTTGGAAGCAGGAGCGGAAAGAGCAGCAACAAGGTGCAGTAACACCACAGTGGTACTGGGCAGTAACACTGGGACGGGAGAGGCTTGAATCCCCCCTTCCGAAGAACTGCATCCTAATCAAAAATAGTGGAGCAAAGTTGCAAGTAAGAAGCAAGTCTGACTTTTTCTGCTCCGATCACCAGTCTGACTCCTGTCTCCTTTCTAACCCTGTTTGTTGTTTCAGACACCTGTATCCGCAGTGGGAAGGGGAGAGTTTCTCCTGGCGTATTTGTTTGCATGCGGCAGCCGGGCACCAGCGCATCCCCAGCACTGCGCCAGCACAGTCCCACCCTGACCCATTTTCTACTCCTTTGCAGATCACGGAGTATCATTAAAAAAAAAAAAAGACACGGATTGCTCCTGCGCCAGTTTTTCCAGGGGCTAGAAATTCCTCTGCACAAGTGGCCTCATCGGCAGCAAACATCAGGGGAGCTTTGGGCAATCGTCCTCTCGAGGGATGCCTGCAGGGGCAGGGGGAGGTGGGAAAAGCCTCGACCCCTGGAGTTGTATCTGGGTCGTTCTGTGATGGCAGCAGATCCCAACACATTTTACTTGGGGCTTTATCCTGATACCTGCCTGCTGGTGACACGGCAAAAAATCTCCGCAGTTTCCCTGTCCTAAAAGCAGTGACACCAGGGACAGAGCTCCCGGCCGGACCCAGGGAGCATCCCTGGCTCTGTGCTGCCCAGCCCAGGCGTCAGCCACCACCGGCCCGCGCCGCAGGGGGGTAATTGAACCACAGACATGGGGAGCAGGAGCAGGAGAAGGGGACAGGGCACCGGAGCATCCAACATGGGAGAGGTGCTGTAAAACCCCCTGGAAAACGCCGCATGTTGGCTCTGCTGCAAAACCCTGCTGCTGTCAGCATCTTCTGCACAGCACCTTGTGGGGACCCTGCTGTCCGGAGCGGCACGCGGGAGGGTTTCAGTTTAAGTTCTGTATCAAAATTTTGTAATTAAAGGCTGGTTTGCCCCTTGCATTTAACCCAGGCAGTTTCTAAACACTAACAGTCCGCTTCCCCGTACCAAGCCGAAGCCCCAATGGGAGCACAATGGAGTCTTGTTTCTGGTAACCCGAGATGCCTTATTCCCAGCTCTTTAATTTTAGACTCCAACGCGCTTGCATTCCTCAGCACTACAATGGCAGATATTTATACTCTGGAATGCGGAGCCCAGCGCTAATTTAACAGGGCTGGGTAACCACAGGCTGCTCTCCAAACTGGGCTCTAGCAGAGATAAAATTGGACCAGGCAGAGTTTTATGGGTTTACAAATCCTCGCATGTGTTCCCCACAACCGCTGAGCTGATGCTCCCTGCAAGGGCGCCGAGCAGACGGACACGGCAGCTGCGTGGGACAGGGAGGGTGGCATGGCCATACGGGCCATGAGGGGGCTCCTGGTGCTACCAAGGGGCTGCACAGAGAGGATCCAAGCCCCCCGCTGCTCCTCGGGGCGCGAGGCCATCTTCCGGACACGGGAGATGCCCCAGCGAGCACAAGGAGCTGTGCCCGTAGAAGCTGCTCTAGCTGATGGTGCAGGACCTCTTGCTCAAGCTGGTGAGGCTGAGGACAGTCCCCTGTCCCAGGTCCATTGTAACACCAAAAAGTCCCTTTTGCAGCCCTCGGCACAGCACGGCTCTCCTAGCAGGCGTTTTCCACTGTTGGCCTGGGGAAGGGATCGCTGGGCAGGCCACAGCAGCAGCTCCAGCTGGCCCCAAGGGGTCACCTCGCTTCGGTTCACCGGGCAGGGTGGGGCCCTCTGGTGCCAAGCCATTCCTCCTGGTGACCTATAGCACCTGGGGAGATGAGGAAAGTGCCCTCGCAGTCTTCTCAATGCGGTTCACAAGGCCGGAGCTATTCTGGGACCCTCCCAGCATCTTCAGCTTTGCCGTTCCCTCCGCCACGCTTCAGTTTTCCCCATCCTGAAGAGGACGAAGCTTTCTCCAGGTGCCAGTACGCTGGTCAGCGTCCTCTCCCGGAGGTCTGTCCCCAAGGAAAGACGCTGGCAGGCAGGGCCAGCCCCGAGGTTGCACCAATGAGCTCCGTTTCAGGGCCACGGCGGTGCCCACTCGTGCATGCAGGAAGCCACGCTGACGCCGGCCAAGTGGTCCCGGCATCGGCGGGCCGGGGGGACGGCAGCTAATTGAGAGAGGAGCAGTATTAGTAGATAAGGGAAGAGGTCAGCACTGCAAAGCTAAATCCTTGACCTGTTATTTAAAAGGTCAGGCAGAGTTCAATAGACTACTCCAGGTCAATTCACTCAATTAAAATATTAAAAGTTCGAGGCAGGAGCATAGAGATGGAGGTTATTCCCTGCTCCTCCTCGCAGGGAGAGAGAGATTAGGGATTATGTCGGGGGGTCCTGCTGGGCGACGGGGACATGCAGAGAGAGGCAAGGAGGAGAGAAAATCATTCCCACATCAGATGACGATAAGACAAAATCTGTGGCCGTATCCGATGCTGCAGAACCCATCACCAGGAGCCCCCTGCAGCATCCTTCAGGGCTGGCCCTGGAGCCGCAAGCCCGGACCTTGCAGATGGCATTAGGGCTGGAGAGGGGAATCCATGCATCCTGCTGGGAGTCCTCCGGGCTGCCCGCGTCCTCCCGCCGCTCAGCACGCACAGAAAGCTCAGCGGGGAGAAGAGCGGCCGGGAGAGCCGGGAGCTGCTGCAGACAGGCAGCTGCCACCACTGGGGCTCCACCAAGGAGACTTCGCGGCATCGGCCTGCCCCGACCTAATCCCATTTCCCTGCTAATGGGATGAGGCTGAGCAGAGTAGAGCAGCTTCGTGCTAGGCTATTTCTTCTGGGTTTGCCTTGTATTATTGTCAGCATAAACCCTAGTTGTTCCCCACCTAATAAGCC
Organism: Anseranas semipalmata; assembly: GCA_013399115.1. Lineage (NCBI taxonomy): Eukaryota > Metazoa > Chordata > Aves > Anseriformes > Anseranatidae > Anseranas > Anseranas semipalmata. The sequence goes on from VXAA01002851.1 coordinate 41,836, forward strand.
ACCAGCCTCTGCAGGTGCGGAGCACAGGGCCGTAGTGCTCACAGCCCGCCTGGGGAAGGCAGAGGATGGGGCAGCTGGCGGGGAATCAGCAGCAAGCCGAGGGACAGAGCACGCAGAGCCCTGCAGTGAGCCCCCGGTGGGTCCCCATGGGGCCGGAGCCCCCTCAGGGCCCCGACCTGGCTCCAGGAGGGCTGGGACTTGAGCTGGGCTGGCAGGGCGACGGGGACATGGCCCTGCTCCCGAACCAAGCGGCACCCCCGGGGCTTGCTGGGCTGCACCCATGGGTGGAGAGCTTGGGGGTGCAGGGCTGGTGGTGCCCACATGCTATGGGTCACGTTCTCCACGGGGTTCTGGGCTTCTCCGTTAAGGAGCGTGACAGCGGCTGGGACACGCGGTCGCGGTGCGGACAGAGCACCGGCAGAGTGCGGCAGGTCCCGGCTGCCGGTGCTGCACGCAGCCTACTCATCAGCGGCACGGGACGAGCCCCTGGACCCCTCCCCATGCCCGCCGCCCCTGCAGCCACGCCAATTCGTCTCTGTCACACGGTAATCAAAAGGAGGGGACAGGCACATAGAGATGCGTCAGCAATTAATCTAACTCTCTTTAAGGGAAAGAAGGGAAGGGCAGGCTCACGGGGCAGGGGCATCACCCAGGAGGGTCCCCAGGACCCCGAGGCTGCAAGGGGCAGGATGGGGGCTCCAGCCACGGCTGCTCCCACAGATGGAAGTGGGGAAAGGTTTAGACACCAGCGATGCTGAGCTCACATGAGCATCGTCCAGCCTACGGAAATAACCTCGATCGCATCACAACTCCCTCATCCATCCCCAGCACGGTTTCCTCGATTACAAGCAGGGTCAGGAGAACAGCACCCACAAACACCTGCGAAGCTCCAGGCCCAAGCAGCAAAGAGGGCACGATGTCCCCCAGCTCTGCCCTCTCTTTCCATAACTACGTGGGGACAAGATGTGATCCTTCCTCCTGCCCCAAATCCTCGACCAAACCAAACCTGGCTGGTGGGAGCGCGAGGTCTCAGCAGCCGTGGTGGGACAGGCTCGTGTCTGCGGTCCTAGCAAAGTTGTCAGCCCCAGCATGAAACCCAGCACCACTGATGCTTGAAAATGGGACAAATCCCATCAACCGGATGACAGCAAGCCGTGTCCTGTCTGGGCTGGAGCCATGTCACCCATGGCTTGTGCCCACGATATCCCACGTGTGCTATCATGAAGATGCAGAGGCTTTGTCCGTGGTGGATAGACAAGGGTCGCTCCTCCCAGGCGGGCCGTGCACCAAGCCAGCACACTTTATAAGAATAAATAAAAGCTTTCAGCAAAATTAGCAACAGAGGGAATAGATAAACACTAAGCAGATATTGACTTCTGTTGAGGTGAACGTCAAGATTTATTGACCTGGGGAGGTAAATATTGACCGAGGCAAAGCTAAGGTCAATAATTAACTCAAGGGATGATAAATCAACGCACAATGAAACATGAACTCTGCGTGCATTGTTACGGACATTTTGAATGTCTCCATTGAGGAAGCTCTTGACTTTCTGCAAGACTTTTGGTTAGGCAGCTGGACTTTAAACTTGTCATGGACTTGTCTGCCAACCTGCAGACACCAGGAAAGAACAATATGTTGATGAAGAAAGTCCGAAATGTGGAGACTCTGCAACTCTATGCAAACTTTGGATCTAGTGTGGATTTACACCAGTGCCAATGTTGTTTGAATTTAGGAGAAAGCACCAATGGGATGAATATCTCCTGTCTTATGCAAGTCCAGCTTTGGTCCTTGTTGCTCACCCACCCAGTTTGCTGAAGCTTTTCTTCTGGGCTGAGGCGCTGGCTGCTCTCACAAGGGGAAGGCAGTGCTGGCTGCACCGCACGTTTTCATACCCAGCTCCGCAAACCAGAGGGGTCACAGGAAGGAGGAGCAGCCCGTCTGCTGCTCGCAGCAGGAACACCAGCGAGCGCATTTCCATGGGCAAATGTGGGGCTTCGAGCCCACTCAGTATTCCCTCTGCAAGGCAGCGAGGATGAATGAGAATGGGGCCAAAAGTCCATCCATAAAAATGTGTGAGGGGAAGGGAAGGATGCGCCCAGGCATCTCCGCAAGCCCCAGTGCCCGCACTGCTCCCACGCAGCCCCACGCTCATCCCCCCTCTCCTCCCTTCCTTCTGTCCCTAGCACCTGGGGACACGAGATGAGCGTCCTATGCTCATCCCCAGTGCAACGCAGCCCATGCTGCAGCGCTCGCCCTTCCCCTTTGCTATTTTCATGCTTGGTTGAGTGCAGCACCTGGATCTGTTTTTCCCACAACAAGCCTCTGCAAGCAGCTGCCTTGTAAAAACCTCTCGGTTATTATTTTTGCCCCCGGCCCCAGGCAGTGCTGCTGGTCCCGTGGCTCCCTGCAGTCCTGGAGCAAGCGGGGACCTTGAGCTGCATGAATGAGGCAGCGGAGGGGTGCGGGATGCTCCTCCAGGAACCCCAGCGGCACCGAGCGGGCTGCTCCCATCCTTCACCCTCCTTGTGTCCCCAAAGCTGGGTGAGGCTGGGTCCTGAGGGCTGGCCAGATGCAGCACAGGCAGCAAGCGGGCATCGGCAGCTCTGCTCTTCTGGATGAAACCTGGTGAGCCCTCAGGACGGACAGATGGACAGATCCTCCTCTATGGCATCCTGCTTCCAGCCGTGCTGCCGTTGCAGTGGCTCTGCCCTGGTCTGGGTGCTCGTGCAGCCGCTCGGAGCCGCGGGGCAGCAGGGAGGTGCCGCGGTCCCGGGGCGGCTCCAGCACCAAAGGGAAACGCTGCAGGCAGCGGGGCTGGCGCTTGACGGAAAGCAGAGCAAGCTCACTCTTGTCAAGAGCTTTTCTCACCCTGGTTCCAGTGCCCTGCACCCTGGCTGACCTCGATGTATACGAGAGTAAATTAGTTAAGATAGAAGAAACACCCTCGTTAAGCTCTTCAGTGTGCATGCAAAGCGCGCCGGTTGTGCCGGGAGCGGCGGACGATGCTGCGCGGCGCTGGAGGCTGGGCTGGCCCCCGGCTGGGTGGATGGAGACGATCTCCACCAGCAGTGGAGAGGCTTTTGCACTGGAAATTGCTAATCCGGTGCATCCCCTCTGCACGGAAAGCTTCTCGTGCTCCCTGCAGGATCTGGTGGGGCTGCTGCATGCTCACGGCATCCTCACTGGCCCGGCCGCCCCCGCGCAGCATCCCCGGGGAGCGCAGGGACGGAGCAGCGATCTGGCAGTAATTACGCAGGGAAAGGCAAAACCCTGCTGGGTTGCTTCAAGCATCAACGTGTCACAGCTTGGAGCGGAGGCATTTCACATACCAAATTCAGATGTCATCAGCAATAACCTTGTGTACTTGCGAGGGGCTAAAGGCCCACTGATGGCACTTGTGTCGCAGGCTGTTCCACGCCTCTCGCACAAGCAACCCCAGCAGAAACAACGCAGCAAGGGGCAGCAAACGCTCTCCTACCCAGTCCCGAAGTATTCACAGCCATAAAAAGATACTGAAAAGCCTAATTCCCATGGATGACTGCGGATATTTGCTTCTGACGGGCAGGCAGAAAGCGCTTTTTATTGGAGTGCTGAATTTAAAACCTCTTAAATAATTTTAGGAAAGCGCTTGTGGAAACCTCCAGGTGGGCAGCACTGAGAGGAGTGCCAGGGGGCAGCCTGGGGTACAAACACGTTCAACACCACCTACCCACGGCGACCGCAAACCCTGCCCAGTGCCAGCGTTTGCTAAGGGGCAGCAGCTCCGCTCCTGCAACCGATGAACCGGTGACATTCAGAAATTGCACCCGGCATTTGTTTGCCTCCTTCTGCCCCCAGGAAAGCCGAAGCTGGTCCACGCTGGCACTTCGGCATCTGCGGGAGCCAGGAACCAAGGGGTAAGGTGGCAAGTCCCCAATGCCTCTTGCAGGGGCAGAAGGGGTCTCCCCGGCCAGGCAAGGGGAGAGCCTGGAGGGTCAGCATTGTTTTTTGCATCCATAAATCACCGCTCTTTGTGGCCTGTTCCCCATGCACTGCACAATTCAGGTTAGGTTATAAATAGGGTCCTGGGCTCTTTCAGGTTGATAAAGGACGAGGGGGGTGGAGCAGCAGGGAGGCGTCACGACTACATAACACTTTCATTGCCCTGTCAAAATAAAGAATACCGGCGCTGCCGACCCCTTTTTTTGCAGCATATATCAGCCAGGCTTCTGACACCACATTTCAGGCCAAAATAGGGAATCAGAGAAAAACCCACCCCCTCCCCCAGTTTCCCAATGCTCGCTGCCCAGCCCCACAGCGCGAGAGCCGCTGGACATCGCCGCAGAGCCCAGCATCGTGGCAGCAGCGCGCCGCTCGTGCCAACTGTGGTCCCCCCGTGCGTCCCCCGGATGGAGCATCGGGATGGAGCATCGGGATGGAGCTGCAGCCAGAGCAGAACCAGGCAGCGGTGGCCCCACCAGCCCCCATCTCCTCGCAGCACAGGGGCAGAAGCACCCGGGGAGGGTGCAGAGTGGGACCGCAACTTCGCGGAGCTTTTCAAAAGACCCATTGGGCGCAGTTCTCTGCGGCTGTAACCTCGCCCGTATCAAACACACCTCTGAAATACTGCGCCTGAGCTCCGTCGCCCGGTTGTCCTTGTCGCAGCCCTGTCAATGCACAGCAAAGCTGGAGCTCAGACCCCAGGGACCTCATACCCAAAATTCAGGGATTTACCCTCAACCCCCTGCAGATACCCCCAGCCGTGGGTGTGTCTGCTGCCGCACAGCTTCTTCTGCAGGAGGATCTCATCTGCAGCCAGGGCTCCTCTGGGCCCCCCAGTCCAAGGGTGAGTGCCCCAAAGCCTCGAGTGCGTCACCTGAAGCCGGAGCATCCGCTACGGAGAGCGGGGACTGTGTCGGCTTCCCGCGAATATGATGGAGGAGGTGCCCAGAGCTGGGGGAGGGCTCATGCTCTGTCCTTGGGCGACAATGATAATCAGGGAGATTTATATACAGGAAAGGGCAGGGGGGAACCGCAGGGAGATTAAGAAGGTGTTTTGTGAGCAGGTGAGGCGGGTTGCGTCCTAACAATTCAGTGAAATAATAAAAAAGGGAAGTCATGGCTTCTGGGCTGTTCCTCGTGGAGAGATGCAAGGCCGTGTTTGCTGCACACCCTTCGGCTGTTGCCTCATTTAAGCTGCAAATTTAGGGAAAAAATAAATAAAACAAAACACAAGAGCATTCCCCTGCCCCCGGGAGCAGCGCGCCGGGCTCGCAGCCTGCACTGCACCCAAGCAATGCAGCAGCAGCGTGGGGAGGTGACACCGCGGGGAGGTGACACCACCGCACTGGCCACTGCAGTCCCTTCGATCCCAGACCCCTGTCCAGATACAACGAGCTCCTTCCTGAGGGCAGGAAGGTTATCCCGAGCGAGCCCCCAGCCGAGCCAAGGGACAAATCTGACACAGATCTCCCTTTAACAGCTCCAGTGATAAAAATGCCAGTTTATTGGAAACACATGGAGTATTTATAGGGGACATCAAAGCGGGAAGGAGGTTTACATAGCAACAGGCCAGATTAAGCAGAAGGCATCTGCTTTTTCGGCAGCCATGGGGCTCTCATGAGGCACAATAAATTGGCGGCACACTGGCCCTTTCATTCCCTCCTTTGGGGAAAGCAAAGGTTGGCAAAACAAAATATAACCACATGCCCAGCCATGTAAAACATGACAGGAATGGGAGAGTCGGGTTACACGCTGCGCGCCTGCACCCGAGCAAGCAGGGCTCGCCACGGAGAGCAGGGACAGCAGCGGCTTTTCGCTGCCGCAGCCCCAAATGGCACCGAGGGTCCAGCTTGTTCCTTCTCACCCCTGGCTTCCCCCATTCCTGGATCCGACCCTGGAGGGAAGGGGAAGCCCTTCCAGGGGCAAGCAGCAGCAGCCACTGAGCATGGGCATCAGCCTGGTGCAGCCCCCTGGCAGCCCACTGTGCAGCCACATGCCTCAGTTTCCCAGCAAGAAGCAGCAGCTGGTCCCCTGTGTGCCTGGTTCCTATAGGTCAGGATAACAGGGATGCAGTGGGGATGCTTCAATGGGTGCATGCTCTAATGCTGCAAAGTCTGTAGTGGGAAGGACGGGGCTGATTCTGCTCCGAGGGGACCGCCACGGCAATTCGGGTGGTCCTGAGCGCAGCTTTCGTGTCAGCTATGCGGCCTGAAGCAGCCTGGCCAACAGCAAACCCACCCGCGGTTCCAGCTTCCCATGCCGCAGTGCCTTGGCTTAATTAACCTTCCAAACACTCGCCTGCTATTTCGCAAAATCTAATAAGGCAGCGCTGGCCGCGGAGCTGCAGGAGGGACGGGTGATGCTGGGGGTGCCCCACGCTCAGCTAGATCCAGAAGCAGCTTTGCCGGCTGTGTTTGGGCAGCTTTTTGGGTTTGGTGGCGTTTCTTTCTCTGGCCGTGGCTCCAGCTGCATTTTGTGGCTTTCTGCTGCCCCCTCCCTTACCTCCCCCCCCATGGACCCCTCACTGCTGTGATGAGCTGCCGGCCTCAGCCCACCCAGCGCTGCTCTCCCTACAGGCAGGGGCTCCCTTTTGTCACCAAAAGCCTCCAAAAAAAGACCTAAACCTCTGTTTTCTGCCCCAGAAGCAGCTTCTGCAAAGCCTGCTCAGCCCCTACCTGCTTTCCTCCAGCACCAGCAGCATCAGACCCATCTGCAGGGCACTTTAGGACAGAAAAAGAGAAAGAGAGCAAAACCCCATCCTGCTGCTGCAGGTAGGGTAAGAGCAGCACGGACTCAGCCTAAGGCAGCCTCAGAAAGGGTTAACCAAGCCAGCCTGTGCTGGACACTGGGTGCTCACAGTCCTGGAGGCAGAGGGGCCTGGGGAAAGATGATAAATAGCTGGGGATGTCCTCTCCCTTCCACTAATACTAACTGAGCCCAGCTGGGGAGCAGCATTAGCAACTTCCTATTCATCATTTTCAGCTGGCGTTGTCACATCTTGTAAATCACCAAAGCCCTGGCTCCGTCCTCACTCCTGGGTCCTCTACGCGTCCCTTCCCCGTGCCGTCGGGGCATCCCAGCCCTGGGAGCGCAGTGACGCTTCCCACCGGCGCGCCGTTCGCTTCTATTTATTGCCTGCATGCTCGGAGAACCCGACATTTATTTTATTTCTGTGGCAATGGACCAGGCTGCTCTGTTAGGACCCCGCTCGCCGTCCCCAAGGTTTCCTCCAGCCCCTGCCTCTCACCAGGTCCCCAGGGCACTGGGGCAGGAGCCACGAGCACTCCAAGGTGGGAATTTGGGGGCTCCGAGGAGGCCCCGCTGCTTCCCCAAGGGTGAGCTCACGCATGTGCCCCCGCATTCTGCCAAAACAGCAGCTCGGGGAAGAGTATTGGATAAATACAGGGAGATGCTCGCAAACGGCACTGCCAGTGTTCCGGCTGCAAGTGGGAAACACTCGGTGACGTTGCTCTCACCAGCAGTGCCATCACCAGCAGCACGTGGGACCTTCACCACTGTGCGTGGGTTTGTTCCCAGGTTTCCCTTGCAGCCCTGATGGCCAAGCTCTTCCTTAGAGCTCCTGATAAGCACGCGTGATCGAGCGCCTTCACCTGCTTCCAAAATCACGGTTTCAAGAGATTTTCTGGCTCTCGGGCTAACTCCGCACAGCCAGGCGGAGTTGTGTTGGCCGCCCGACCATCGCCGTGCTAAAGAGCCCTGGACCTGGGCACCTGGCAAGTGGGGCCCCAAAATCATTACAGGATTAACCCAGCAGCTCGGGAGCTTGGGCTCCCTGTGCTGCTCAGGCAAGGGGCATCCGAGAGCAGCCGAAAGCAGCTCTCCGGGGGTCTGGGGGCTGCGGGGATGCCCTGGAAGAGGGGCTGGAAACACAGCAGAGCACGGGACGCGGCGGCCTTTACCTGCAGCACGGTGCCGCGTTGTGCCGCCGCCTTGTAAGGGCCTGATGGATAACGCCCGTAATGAAAGCTGGAGCGCGGTGCGGTCACCCCACCCCGACCGCCTCCCTCCACGCGCTGTGATCCATCTTCTTTATAGCAAGGATCCGGAGCCGGCACCATCTGCGACACCAGAAATACAATTACTGCGGGGGGAAGCCGCTCTCCTTCCAAATTTCATCGAGGCTTCGCAAAGCAACCCTAAATTACTCCTCGCACACCAGGGACCCGGTGCGGCACCATCTCTCTTTATGTACAATTACAGCTCTGGAATTAGCAAGTCTAATTTTCTGCCCCCTCTTCTGTGCCTTGTCCAGTGCTCCCCCCCCCGAAAAAAAAAAAAANAAAAAAAAAAGGGAGAAATTGAAATTGATCTCTGGCCATCTGTAATTTAATCAGGAAAGCTGCTCTCTTTGGGTTTATTTATTTTTTTTTTTAACCCTAAGGTCCTATGTTAGAAAGGATGGGGCCAGGGGGGCCTGGAGCCCCTCCTGCTGTTCCGGGGCATCGCTGTGGGGTCCCGATGCTATCCCCATGGGCCCAGCCCCAGCCCTGCCCCACGGACACCCCGCCCCAGGGGCTCCTCGCTTCGGTTCTGAGCCATCGCTCCTGTTGGCCTCAAACTGGGCTTCGGGAAGCACGGCCAGAACTGTAACCCCAAAGCTTTTGGGGCTGCTGCTGCTGCTATGTGAGCAGAAATGAGACAGAAATCGCTCGGAACGAACGCATGTGGGTCCTTGGTTGCCTTTTCGGGCAGCAAGATGAGGCTGCGCGGGGCTGGTTCCCACTTCACCTGCACTGGGTGTGTGAAAGCGCGATTGTGTTAAAGAAGGGAACGAAATCCAGAGATCGATTTTTATTTCTTTTACTTTCAAAGATAACTTTTCCCAGCAACCCCTGTTAGTCCTCGTGCCATAGTGCTGCTTCACGGGGCGGCGGTGGCGGCAGCATCCCTGCCCACCTGCCAGCACCTGCCCGCAGCCTCGGATAACACAGTTTATGGTCTTAGCATGTATTCATGGTAAATCCCGGTGTGATCCCTGGCACCATGCTGAGCCCATGCTGGCACCAGCAGGCTGCTCAGCCTGCCCCAATGTCGCGCTGGAGACCCCTTGGCTCAGAGCTGGTCTCAGTGCCAGGGACTTCGTGCCCTCATCGCCACTTGGAGGCTCAAAGTGGCCTCTGAGCTGGCTTCTGCGCCCAGCACAACATGGGTTTTGCTTTGAGCCCAGGCTCAAATCATGCTTTGAGCCCAGGCTTGTCCCAGCAATTGCCCGTCCTGCTGGAAGGAGCCAGCTTGGACAGCTGGTACATGGGGACCCAAGCATCCCCAAAATGCTGACACCCCCAGGCTGCCCCGTGCCCCCCAGCACTGCCCCGTTGATGGACCAGGTCTTCCCTGGGGCCATCAGAGGGAAATCAGCACACGGCATCGGGGAAGGGATGCTGGGAGGGATGGACACCCTAAATGGCACCAGACACCCCCAGACTGCTCCCACATGTCCCACGTCCCCGCAGCCATGCCCAGACGCGGGGCAGGGGCTGCACTCGGCCGTGACCCAGCCCTGACCGCGGCGAGGCGGGCCGGGGTTAGCAGAGCCCATCCCCGGGTTTAAATCAACGCCCTCCACTTCCCTTCCATGCTGAGTTATTGCGCCCTGGTTTTGTGATGGAGATGACCGGGCAGTGAGGGATGAGTGACCTGGGCCAGACCACCGGGCTCGGCGCTCCCAGCCGGACCCTGAGCGAGGGGTGAAAGATCAGGGCCTTCCTCCAGCCCCTTCCCGGCCCCCCCACCTGCGCGGATGCTCCTGGGCGTCAGCCGTGATTTAGTGTGTTCGGGTTCAGCGGGAGAGCGAGCGATGCTCCACCACCGCAAGAGCTGCTCTCGGCAGCGCGTCCCTGGGGCTCTGCGGTGTCCCCTTCCCCACGGCCGCTTCCTCCTC
>VXAA01002851.1:51742-70688 GCA_013399115.1 Anseranas semipalmata
CGGAGCCGAGCCTCTGTCCCTGCCTCTGGCGGAGGCTGTGCTTGAGGAACGGGCTCCCAGGCAGCGAGGCTCGGGGATGTGCGGAGCCTGGGAGGATGCCCCAGCACAGGGGGAGGATGCCCGCACATCTGGCAGGATGCTGTGGCACCTGGGAGGATGCTGTCACATCTGGCATGGTTCCACCACGTCTGGAAGGAGACCACCGCACCTGGGAGGATGCGATGGCACCTGGGAGGATGCCGTCACACCTGTGCGCGAACTTCTTGAAATAACTGATAGGAAGAAAAAAGCCGCGAGCCCCACCCGCTCCTGCCCGCTGCCTTCTCCCACCCGCGCGGTCCCGGTCCCAGCCCCGGTCGCCGCCCGCCCCGCGCGATCCCCGCAGCCTCCTCCGGCAGCCTCCTCCCGCGGCCTCCGGCATCCCCTTGTGGCAGCCGGCGGCTCTGCAAAGCCACGCGGGCAGCAAGAGGCTCTGCAAGAACTCACCCCCTCCGTCACCCCGCCTGGCCCCTGCGTGGCCTGACCACCCCACGCGTGACACGCGTCGCGCTGTGCTCGCCCACGCTGGAGGAGAGGCACGGCACGGCTGAAAGCCACCGGCAAACAGGCGAGGCCGGGCGGGCTGAGCCGCAGCACCGGAGACCTCGTCCTTACGCAAGCGGCTCAGCGCCCGCTGCGTGCGCACCAGGCAGGGGATTACGGCCTTGGGTGCCCCGGATAACTCCATAAACCCTAAATCTGCTCCTGGCATCCTCCCGAGATCAGGCAGCAGCAGGAGGGCGGCGGGAAGGGTGACACCGCGGTGACACAGCGCTGGCCCTGCCATCCCCCGGATGCGGCTTGGCACGGCATGGGGCACCCCGAAGCAAGGGGTGGCTTTTTGGCACCCTGCAAAGCAGAGGCTGTCCCCAGGCTGGGACGGGGCTGGTGGCGGCGCCCAGGGCTTCGGGGGGGTCCTGGCCCCCTGGGTGGCCAGGGCAGGGGGACATGGGGCTCGGGAGGGCACAGCGGGCACAGAGCCCGGCCCAGCATCGGAGCGGGGAAGAGCGCAGGAGAGGAGACAGCTGGGATCCTTCTTCTGCTTCTCGCATGGAAGGGCACGAGCAGAGCGACCTCTGGGACTGTGCCTTAGCAGCTGCTTTAAATGGAGAGCGTGGCCTTCCGTGATCCGCTTTGGGACCCAGGAAACTCCTGCTTTTGCATTTTTCCATGAGAACGGCTGATCCGGAGGCAGAGCGCGCCCTTTCCCAGATCTCACAGCTGTCCCCATGCCATAGAAAACACTTGAAACCAACCAACAAACCAAGCAACCAAAAAACCCTTTACAGATCACAACAAGGGATGCCACCAGGCTCCATGTGGAATTCAGGGAAGCAGTTTTGCAGCTCCTCAGCCAGCACCGATAGGAGCCGTCAGCTGCCCTGATGGCTCAGCGATGCAGGGCCCCGAAAAGGAGGTGGGCTGGAGACATGGCTCTAGTGCACCGCTTAGGAGGGGATTATAGGAGTTTAATTAATGCATCTGCATGGTTGGGGTTATCCGGTGCTGAAGCAGCAGCTCCCCAGGTTTATGTGATCATCAAATTTACCTGCATATAAAAGGAGCTGGGTGGGGGCTCTTGATTAGGCTGCTGGGGGTTGCTGAGGCAGTGGTACCCTACTGAGGTGGGTGGAAATACAGCCTGGGGCTTGCAGTGGCTCCTTGGCTAAAGGCACTAAATCCTGCCCGAGCAGCCCTGATCCTGCTCAGGGTGGATGGAGCCATTTTAAGCAACAGTTTAAATTAAGATATCTTGACTAGCTGAGCCTGTGTCAACGTGCAAGTTGTCACAGCTTAGGTGCGCAAAGGCTGTGTTCGATCCAGGACAGAAGCCTCTTCCGCACGGAGAAGGGCAGGGGCAATTTCCTGCCGGCTCCGGAGCCTCGCAGGGATTTTGTTCCTGGTGGGAGCTGGGATGATCCCCAGCCAAAGGGGGACTCGTGCCGGAGGTCAGAGCAGCCCCAGGTAAGGTCAGGGTGTGGAGAGAAGTGTCCCTCACCCCCTACCCTGGTCTGCTGTAGGATTTTGAGGAGGGATGGGAGAATTTAATGGGATTGCTAAGGCTTTTTACCCCTCTCACAAACACAAGGCTTTAATTGCTGCAGCCTGCCAGTCCTTGCCCCAGACCTGTGCGCTGCAATGGGCTCCCTGGGCTGCCCCAGCCTGGCTCCTGCTCTCCTGCGAGCGGCTCGGCTGCAAGGAGTGGATCTGCCCCACTCTGTTCATTGCCCTGCTTCTGCAGCCGCCTTAATGCGCTCCAGCAAAGCGCGGAGGCTGCCATGGGGCTGAGTTGTTTCTCCCCCATCTCGGTCCCATCCTTTGCCCTGGCTGCTTCAGTTGTGCCCCCTCGCTTTCCCCGCTCTGTGCTGGGGACAGCGCTGTCAGGATCCGCTCCCTGCCCAGCAGCTGAGCTCCTGATGCGAGCACCAGGCTGGGGAGAGGATGGGAACCGCGGCAGCCCCATGGCCCGTTCCCACGCCCTGCTCTGTGCCTGCACAGCAGGGAGTGAGCGCGTGGCCAGCGTCCGCGGCCCCACCGAGCCGGCAGACGCGGCTGGGTGCCGAGCAGGACTTGCTGGCTGGGCCGGATGACAGATGACCGTGGTGGAGGGGAGCATGCTGCAGCCTCCGACCCCGAGCTGTACTACGAGGAAGAGGATGAGTCGAGCACAGAGTCGGAGCCCTCGGACACCAGCAGCATCTTGTCTGATGACTCCATCTACCCCTGCTCTGAGCTCCCCACCGAGGCTGGTGGTGCCGAGGACCTGAGCCTCTACCAGTGCTGCCTCAGGAATGATGCCAAGCTGGTGTGGGAGAGGCTGGAGCGTGGCGTGAGCAGGAGGGAGGCCACGGAGCTGGACAGCAATGGCAGGGTGAGTGGCTGGGTGAGGACCAGGGAGGATTTCCTGGGAATGGGTGGACCCTGAAGGATGGTGGCTGGTAAAGCAGGGAGAGCCTGGGATGAGATGCCAGAGCTGTGTGATGGGTGAGCTGGGTTTCCTGGGGTTGCATGGATCTGCGGAGCAGAACCTTGTCTTCCTTCCCATCCTGGGCACATCGGGTTTGGGTGGGGAGGGCGGTGGTGGTCCTGCTCTGAGTGCTGCCCCCTCCAGAATGGGCTGATGGTCGCCTGCTGCAAGGGCTTCGTGGACATCGTGCCCCTGCTGCGGCAGTGCCCGCACATCGATGTCAACCAGCAGGACAAGGAGGGGAACACGGCGCTCATGATGGCAGCCCAGGCAGGTAGGCACCGTGCCTGCTGCGGGACCCCTCCAGAAGGGCCATAGCCCCCTGTCCTTCCCCTCTACAAACCCAAAAATGAGCAGTTGGGAATGATAAGGGTCTGAAGCAAAGTGACCTGCCCTGTGCAAGCTTATGGCTTATGTTAGCACAGTCTTGAAAATGATTACATTGTGCACAAGTGGAGATTCTTACAGAAATGTTCCCTTGCAACCAGCCCTGCCTGAGCAGCAGAGCTCGGCCAGATCCTCTGCTTGGTCAGCCCAAAAGCTCACCAAAAAAAGCCAAATGAGCCACATGGGTTTACTCCAGCAAGAGGCCGGAGCAGTGAATCCCACATTTGGGGACTGAACCTTCTGTCACAGCTCCATGTTTTTCTCTTCTCAGCAGAACAGTTCAGCCCTCCCAGTGCAAGCCCATGCTGCTGAACCGCAGTGGGATCGCCTGTTATTCCCCCTTCCTTTATTGTTGCTAGAATTGGTGATTATTTTTTTTTTTTTTGCTGTTGGATTCTTTCCTGCGTTATCTGCTCGAAGCAGCTGGCGAGCCAGCACCGTGCTCTGCATGTTGTCACCCAGGCTCTTGCAAAACAGACCAGGATGGGTTAGGTCCAGTTCCCCCCCACACTGCCACGTTTTTGTGTTCGAGATGCAGTCACCAAGCCCTTTCTGCAAGCAGGCATTAATGCTTGTTCCTCATTAACCATCAAAACACTAACACCAGCTTCTCTCTTCTGCTCAGGACACATCACAATAGTCAACTACCTCCTGAACTACTACCCCGCGCTGGATGTCGACAGGCGCGATGGCCGGGGGCTGACGGCGCTGATGAAGGCGGCGGTGCAGGGGCAGCAGGACTGTGTGGCCGCCCTGCTGCTGGCCGGTGAGTGCCCCACGGAGCCGGGTGTCCCCGGGACGAGATGGAGCTGGAGCCCTGACACCTCTGGGCACCCTCTCTGGTTCCATGCGGCCGCTGTCATGTGGTCTTGGCTGGGTTTCTGCTGTGCCTTCAAGTTCTTGTAGGAAAATTGGGGGGTTGCGCTGATGCTCTCGGTTGGAGGTGGACACGAGGGTGTCACCGCTGCCCTGTGAGCAGTTCTGTGCCATTGTGGCACCTCTGGTATTGAACAGCCCAAAGCTGCCTGGCTGTGACATGGCTTTTGGAGGGCCCTCCCTGCAGGGCAGGGGCTCCGAGCCTTGCTGAGCCCTTCCCTGCAGCTCCTCTGACCATGACCAGGCTGTCTGGCAGTCTGGCATGCTGTCCAGCAGGCTGTCCTGCACCAGCCTGGGCCGTGGTGACACCTGCTGGTCACTGCCCCTCAAACACTGGGCTGTGAACACGGCTCAAATGTTTTTTTTTTTTTTTTTGATGAACCATGGGTTCTTAGTTTGATTTTTTCACCTCGTGCATGCACCCTGAGCTCCGTAGTGATTCTGGGGACGGGTGGGACACTGCGGTGACGCTCTCTTTGCATGCTGGTGTTGCCAGGAGCAGACCTGCAGGCGGTGGATCCCGTCAAAGGGAAGACAGCCAGGGAGTGGGCAGCCTTCACCGGCCGCTTCGAGACGACTGTTCGCATCCGGAGCCTCCTGCGGCGCCCACGGGCCGAGCAGTTCGGCACCCAGTACCTGCCTGAGTGGCCGGCGCTGGCCGGGCTGGTGGCCAAAGCCCTGAGCCCCAAATCCCGGAGCCAGAGGCTGTCGGAGAAGATCCGCTCCCTGTTCACCTTCCGCTTCCCCCGTGACCCCGAGGAGGACGGCGTGATGGACCACATGGTGAGGATGACCACCTCCCTCGCCAGCCCCTTTGTGGCCACCGCTTGCCAAACCGTCTGCCCCGACAGCCCTCCCGAGGTGGGCAAACACCGGCTGTCGGTGCCGGAGATCCTCCAGCAGCATGTGCCAGATCCGGGCACTGCCAGCCCCGTGGCCGGGGCAGCCTTGTGCAATGGCCAAGCCGTGTCGGAGATCCGGCTCCTGCCACCACGCCGGCCCCAAAGCCGCCTCCTGGGCTTCCTGCCCCGGCGGCTGCTGCTGCTCCATGGGAACAGCATCTTCCCCGGGGAGCACATCCCCAAAATCAAGCTGACCAAGGCCTCCTCCCCGCCAGCCAGCAGGAGGGAGTGGAGGCATCGTGCCAGGGACAAGGAGCTGCTGCAGCCACCCAAGTGGAGGTACAAGGAGCTGAAGGAGGAGAAGAGAGCTGCCACGGAAGCGGGGAGCGAGAAGAAAAAGAAGAAAGGGGGAAAGGGACCCTAAGGTTGGGAGGTGCCAGGGTGAGGCCCCCGCCTGCCCCGGGTTTTGGCAGGGGGTGGCTGAGGGCCACCAGCCCTGCACTCGGGTCCCTGCCCAGCCCCTTGTCACCCCACACCTTGTGGTGCTGGGTGGGATCCTGCCCTCTGCTCACGAGCTGGAGCAGGGTGGGGGCAGGAGGGGCTCTGTTCAGGTTTTTGGGGCTTTTTTTGCCTCTTTGATCTTACGGAGATCTTGATCCTGCAGAGTGTGGCGGAACGTGACTGTGCAAATTAAAGTGGAAGCGGTTGCCATGTTAACGGGATTGATTTAATGAATAAACCCCAGGGCTGCTTGTCGGGCTGGCAGCAAAGCCTCACCCGTGCTGCGAGCATCTCCCAGCCAGGGAACTCCAACTGCCCTCGTGGCATCGGCTCCACTGCTCCTGCTTCATCCCAGGTTGCAGATGGACCCTGGGACCCCTCACCTGCACCTGTGGGGACCCTGGGACCCCCCAGCACCTGCTCCCACACGTGGCCCCTCTGTGCAGTTGCTTTTTTGATGGGTGCAGGGCAGTTGGCGCGGTCCCCAGCCATGAGGCACCACGTGCTGGGGTGGCAGTGAGCTTGAGCTTGCCATTGTCCTGCTGCCACCGAGCCGTGGTTAAAATGGGACATTTTCTGTATAGTCCCCATGCAGCTCTTGATCCATGCCCTAGAAGGGCTCGTGTGGATTTGGGCTGGAGCTCCATTGGAGCTGGTACAGCCCTCCCTGGT
The DNA here is from genome assembly GCA_013399115.1 of Anseranas semipalmata. Classification (NCBI taxonomy): domain Eukaryota; kingdom Metazoa; phylum Chordata; class Aves; order Anseriformes; family Anseranatidae; genus Anseranas; species Anseranas semipalmata. Next base: position 58,028 of record VXAA01002851.1, read on the forward strand.
TTTAGGCTGTGGCTCTGCCTCGCAGAGGCACCAGAAGGCTGCACTGATGTGTGGATGGAGGCCGGGGGGAAGGCGCTGCTGCCTCCTGCCTGCTCCCCTCCAGCCTTGGCTTGTGCCAGGCTCCCCGCGCCGCGCTCCTCCCGCGCCAGCTTCTGCCGCGGCTGCAGATGAGCCGGGGGCGGATGCGCACGGAGCAGCCTTGGCTTGTGCCATGCCCCTGCTGCGCAGGGGATGGGGAAGGTGGCTCGTGTCCCCTTGGTGAGACCCGCAGGGGTGGCTGGCTGCGGTCTGGTGGGGGCACGGGCTGCTCTGTGGGGTGAAGCTGCAGCACGTGATGATTTAATGAAGGCTGATTTTTCTGCTTAGAGGTGGGAGCGGCGGAGAGCTTGCGCCATCGTGCTGTCGGCACTGCCCCGGCGCAGCCGGCACCGCGAGCGCCCATCCCGCTCTGATTCACGCCACCGGCGCGGGGCTGGCACCCCAAGAGCCTGGCACGAAGGGCAGGGGCTGGGAGGCATCAGTGTCCTGCTGCACAGAGCTGGGGGTGGCTGTTGGCTGTGTGAAGGCGAGGAAATATTTGGGTCAGAGCAGGGATCGGCGCTCCTGGCTTCAGCTCTGCTGCTGCTGAGCTCAGCATCACTGCTGTTTGTCTGTCTGTAGAGATGGCACTGCTGGTGCATGGGAGCTGTGCAGGAGAAGTCCTCTCCTCTCCTTTGCTGTTTGGCCCCGGTCTCCCAACCCTTTCTCATCCCGGTGCTGGAAATCGTTCAAAACCATCCTTGCCCTGCCGACATTCCTGTGTCAAACCTCAGCTGTTGAAAAACCCCTTTGTCTGCGTGTTGTTGCAGCCGGTCCCAGTCGCAGGGTGAATATTCACCCATTCTCCTTTAGCTTGTGCGAGGAGCGCTTGCTTCCCCGTTGCATGCTGCTCAAGCCCTGCTCTCGTTGCAGCAGCGTCGCTGCCGGCAGCACAAGATCAGCCGTCCCCGTGGCTCCCACCCGCCCTCCCTCCTGCCCCTGCGCTTCTCGAGCCGCTGCACTGTGGGAATAGGGACATAGAGCAACTTCTAGAAGTTTTTTTAAATACATTTATTTCCCCAGTGGAGATTGTGGTTTAAAAAAAAAATCAAGGTTCCCAGTGTAGAAGAGAGCAGTGCCTGAAGTGGAGCCCTTGCTGGAGACTGCGTGTCCCTTGGCTGCCCAAGGCAAAATCTGTGGCCGCAGCCCCCAGGATGCAGCTGCCCCCCCATGGGACTCCCCCGGGAGGGGCCGGCGGCTGCGATCTGCGCCGGGGCAGAGATGGTCACGGCGATACGGCGGCTGCGGAAGAGACTTCCTCCGGCAGACAGCCGCTCCTATCTGATGGAAGCTGCCCGTTTCCCATGCGTGGATGCCGGCTCCGCAAAATTCCTCCCGCCCCTGCCACGGGCAAGGTCACGCTTGGAGGTTCTGCGTGTTTGATCCCGGTTTTGTGCTCTTGTTTGTTTAACTTCCTCCATCGCATGTGATTTGTGAGATAGCGGAGGAACCTCGGGCAGGACCTCAAAGCTCCACGGCCGAGCTCTGCCGCCGGCAGCCCAGCTGGCGCGGCCGTCCCGGCTCCGGGAAGGGTCGTGCTGCAATTTGGGGCTCATGATGCAATCTGGGTTCGTGATGAAATGGGGAACAGGGAGGTAAATCAGGCCCTGTAACTCGGTTAGGAAAGAGGATGCGATGCCAGCCCTGGTGCTGCCGGCTGCCTCTGCGTGAGCTGCTCGGGGTGTCCGGAAGGAGCAGCTGGGAGAAAGCCAGGGCTGGGCTGGGGTGCTGGGGGGGGACACGCACAACCCCATCCGGGGTGGCTGAAACAGCAACCCCAGAGTGGCGAAAGGGGAAGCACTGCTTCCGCTGCCCGTGTGCCCCATGCCGTGGGAACGGCGCCACTGTCGGCGTCCCAGTGCGGCTGGGCGGTCTCGAGGACAGTGGCACGTGGGGGACGTGCCCACGGGTCGCTTTGTCCCAGCCCTTCAAAAAGGGCTGAGCGTCTCTTATGGGGCAGCACCCCCTGATACAGAGCTGTGCCCCAGGGGAATCTCCTTGCGCCCCAGAAGTCCTACCGGGATGCTGGGGAGCCCCTTTGCTCCTCCATAATGTTCTCATCCCTGTAAGGAACAAGCACTGGTGCAGCGGGAGAGGTGGCTGAGTGCACTAATGCCATCCCGCAGCATCCCTCCGGTCCCTCCCTACTCCTGGTACCCCAAATAAATCCCACAAATGGAGCAGCTGTGGCTCTGCTGGGTGCAGGAGCCTTTGGGTGCTCTGGATGCGGCAGGGTGCAGCCCCAGGGCCTCGTCTGGATTCAAAAGCCAGGAAAATGCGGGGAAGCGGCCAGCGAGGGACAGGGGCGGGAGGAGCGGGACGAGGGAGAGCAACCAGGATGGAGCTGGGGCCCGGTGTGCAGGAGGAAGGGAGGCTGGACGGGGATGTGTGCTCAGCAATAGGAAATGCTTTATTAGCTGGGAGTGGTGGAGAAAAGCCAGGCAGGAAGAGGCAGTAATAAGAAACATTTTTTTGACTTCTCCCACATCCAGACCACAGAGCGCTCGCCAGGCGGCTGCATCGGGGTAGCCGGGCTGGGAGCTGAGCCTCAGCGGGGTCTGTGGGGAGCAGCCCCATGAGGCTCCCCGGGGCACAGGGCATGGCTGGGAGCATCCCCGGCTGAGCCCAGTGTGGGACACGGGGTGGCCGGGAACCCTCCCTGGGAGCAGCAGCAGAGCCAGGCAGCGCCCACGGGGCCGGCACGGATGCTGTAGGTGAGTCGCAAAGCGCCGCGCGCTCGTGGGGTTCAGCCATGGGGATGCTGCGCAGAGCAGAGCCACGCGGGGCTCATGTCTCCACTGGATCAGGCCCCGCAGCCCCCAGCCTGGCCCTGCCTCCCACTCCCGGGGGTCCCCATCTTCTTCCGGCAAAGCTTCCATCGCTTTTAACGCCCAGGGTGGCTCCCAGCCCCGTGTGGCAGCTGCTGCTGTGTACAGGGCAGGCTCTGGCCTCCGCCGAATATCTCCCAACCTGGAGATCGGCCGCTTTCGCCCCAGATTTTCACCACTGTGGCCAAAATCGGGAGCTGGCCCCACTTCCATTGCGCCCGGCGGGACACCAGGGTTTATATCGGGGTAACAGAAGCTGGAAACTGGACTTTGGTGAGCATATCTGGGTTTACAGCAGTGCAGCTAACAGCAGGATCTGTCCCCAGTAAAGAGCTAAAATAATATACAGCTGCTAGCAAGCCCCAGAGCTGGTGAGAGGGCTGGGAAATGGGGGATAGGGATGTGTTTTTAAAAGGCACGAGTTACAGTGAGGGAAAGTTCAAACCGCAGCAGTGGGGCGGGAGGCGAGGGGCGCGCAGCAGCCGGCGGCGCGGAGCAGTGCCCCCCGCTGCCCACAAACGCGGCTTCTGCAGGGCAAAGCCTGGTGCAAGGGTCGGGGCAGGAAACTTCTCCTGCACCGCTGCATGCAAGGAGATGCGTGCAAGGCCCGCGTTGCGCTCCTGTTTCTCTTATTAATGCGTCTGAGCTGGTTTCACTGCTCAATTTGGGTGTCTTATGGTGTAAGGGGCTGGGGCACGCAGCCCGTCCATGCGGGTCCCCGCTCTGCGCTGGCCTGAACTTCGCCTCTGTCCTTCCTGGGCCATTTGGAAAACATTTCTCATGGAGAAGGCAGGGTTTGCTCCGCTGGGAGCACGCAAACGCGGCCGAGGGAGCTGCAGCCCCGTTTGTGCCCGGGCACCCAGCAGGTCCGGGCTTTCCCGCTGGCTCCTGTCCCCAGCGCTGCTCCCAGAGCAGCCCCTTGGCCTTTGTCTCCATTCCGGGGCAGGGAAATTCCTCTTCCCAGGCTGGGTCTTGCTCAAGACTTTCCCAGCAGCCGGGGCAGGGGCTTCCGCTGTTTCAGCCCCTCTGGTGCAGAAGGCAGCGAGCGCTTTGGCTGCTGCCTGGCCCGGGATGCTCCTGCTCCCACCTAAGCCTAACGCTTACCCCGGGATGGATTTGTTGGAGTTTTTTCCTCCCCCCGTGGCCGATGCTGCTGCAAATCCCCGGGGATGAAAGGATGTAAACGTTGAAATGGGAAAGAACTGGGGGGGTCAGGGGCTGGGACTGGTTTGACCCATTGCAGATGTGTCCCAGGACATTTCTGACCCAGGACTTCTACGGCTCAGTGCTGGGGATGGCTCTGGGTTCGGGTTTGCTTTGCTCGCAAGCTGTGCAGTTTTGTCACATGGACAGTGAAGTTTTTGGTGAGGTCCTGATCATTTTGTGTTTAATGGCAAAAATCCTACAGATGTTTAATGAGCCAGGGTTTTACTCGGTGTTTTACTGGAAGTGCCTCCGAGGGGGGAATTCACTGTACGGGAGTCTCAGCATCCATTTAAAAAGATGCAGTTCGTAGCAAGGTAATCGACGTGCCTCGGAGCATCCCGGGGGCTCACGAACCAAGAGCCGAACAGCTCCAGGTGTGTTTATTTCCCAAACCCTGTCCTTGCAGAGCTGATCCCGCATAAGCCAAGGGACCGGCTGATGCTGCTCGGCTGCTGGGCCGGCTGGCGAGGAGCACTGCGAGCGGCCGGGCACCGCTCCTGCTGGGGCGGATCCTGCTCTCACGCCGGCCCCGAGTTCAGGTCACCGTTTCCTTTCCACGAGCAACAACAAAGTGAGCTATTTTGGGGAGGAAAAGCCCATTTTATGCTGCGCGGCGGCTGGAGCCATCGCAGCTCTGCCCGGGACAGCCACGTCCCTGTGCCTTTCAGCGCGCCGTGCTTGCGTGACTGCCTTTCCCCATCAAGGCCAGAATCTAAACAATCTTGATTCCTGTCCTGGCCGCCATGGGCAGGGCTCCTTGAATTGCAGGAAATGGCGACTTTGCCGTGTTTATATTGGGAACCGCGGGCGACAGAGAAGGGAGCGAGGTGGGGCCGGGGAGCCAGGTCCCGGCCGCGCGGGAAGGGAGCGCGCAGCGGCGCCGCGAGGGGCTTGGCCGAAGTTTCTCTTTTACGAGGAACCATTGAAAACTCAAAAAAACAACGGAGCAAAACCTTCCCCCAAGGCGCAGCTGGAGAATTCTTGGCTGCCCACAGCGACTCCGCTTGTGTCATTGATAAGCTCTGTATAAAAGCCCCCTCCCGGCGCTGAGCCCCAGATCATGGCCAGCTGCCGGGGCGGCTCCGGCTGCGGCAGGGACCTGGGGGTGCACGACGGGGTGCGGGGACTTCTAGTTCCATCCCGCAGACCTCCAGCTGCAACGGTGTCAGTGGGACACGCCGAGGTACAAACCCCTGGGATGGGGGAGGCTGCGGGGGCTGCGTGGCCGCGGCAATGCCCCTTCCCTTGCCCGGTTCTCGAGCAGCGCGGGGCCGTACGGGGCGTCCCAGCGTTCTGCCGGCTCCGTGTGCGTCTGCAGCCGTCCCGGGGAACTGCTCGCAGGAAGGGCTGCAACCGGGACGTCCGGAGCCAAATTCCACTTGCAAGCAGCACATCCTACCTCGCGCCGCTGCCCTCCCTCCCCGTCGGACACAGCGTCCCGTTGCTTCCTTCCCAAAGCCACCGCGCGGCTGCGCCCGCGTTTTGCCCGGCCGTGAGCCCCGGGATGTTGGGGGTGCCTGGGGCTGCGGCTGTACCTCTCACCCCCTTTTTTCTGCAGGAAAATGCCCCAAGAAGCCTGCGGCGGGGCCATGCTGGCGCTGCTGACCCTCTCCCTCGGCCTCGCTGCTGGTGAGTAGCAAAACAGCAGAAAATGAAGCCGGGGCCGTGCCCGACGCTTTCCACCATGCGCAGGGCGGTTAAAATAAACTCTCGGCTGTTTGGAAACTTAATCGCTTGCTCTGCTCAAAATAAACGGCTGCGGAACGTAGCTCCGGGGAGGTGCTGCTGGTGGTGGGGAGCAGCAACGAGCTCCTTGTGGTCCCGGGAGAGCATCAGGGGGACCCGGGACAGATCCAGGCTGCGATCGTCCCCTGCACCTGCTCTGGGCTGGGCGGGTGGATGGGGAGCCCCTGCGCAGCACCACGGAGCAGGAGGGATGGTCCCCAGCCTGCACCACCAAGCGCAGGTCAGCAGCACGGGGCCGCGGGGGGCTGTGGCCATCTGTCTGTCTGTCCATCCCCTTGCCGCTGTCTGTCTGGCTGCCCCCGTGCTGAACTGGCTGATTCCAGGAGGAATATTTTCTGCGCGAAAGGGCAGAGCTAAATTGGGAGGCAGGAGCGCAGCCGCCCTCCGGCCCCGCGGTGAGGGGAAGCGCATTTGGTGCCCGGCTCCCAAAACACAACATCCCCAGGGTCCGACTCTGGCTCCAGAGTTCCCCGGGGCTCCATGGACAGCATGCGACCCCCCAGGCTGTGCGCTGCGAGCCAGGGCAGCCCAGTTTGTTCCAGCCCATGGGATAGATGTGTTTTCCCTGCGCATCCCCTCTGCTGCCTCCCTGTGGTCCCAGGCTGGTTCAAGGGGCTTTAGAATAGAAATCGTTGACCCCAAAGCCACCAGCATCCCCAGGCCGGGTAGCCGCTGTCCTCAAGCGGCGTGTCCCAGCCCCGTGGCACAAAGCGCGCTCTCCTCGTGCCCGCAGATGAGCTGCTGTGCGTGTGCGACGTGCCGCATTGCAGCCTGCCCACCTGCGCCGGCAAGGTGTGCTTCGTCAGCAAGCGGAGGGAGGACGGGAGGATCACCCAGCACAAGGGCTGCTTCTCCAGCAACCTCCTGGAGAACTGCCGCCCGCACGTGATGGAGCACTACGGCACCAGGTGCTGCAACTCCAGCATGTGCAACGCGGAGCTGGAGATCTACCTGCAAGGTACGGGGGCCCACGGCTGCCCCAGGAGCACCTCTGAGCTGTCCCCTTCCCTTTGAGGAGTCAGGGGGAGAGGTGAAAGAGCTGCCCAGGGGGCTGGGGATGCGTTCGGGTCTCCAGATAATCCTCCTCCTCACCTGGCATCACCAGGAGCCAGGGTCACCCTTTGCCATGCGGGATGGGGCCGGCGAGGTGCCCCCAGGTGCCCCTCCTCAGGCTGTGTCTGCAGAGCTGTGTCTGTGACCTCCATGGGGGTGACCCCAATGCAGAGCCACACTCCCCGTGTCCAAACCCAAACACCGAGACCTCCACACACCCCAGGTCCAAGCCCAAGCACCACTTCCATTCTCCCACCCATCATTTCCCCCCACCAGGAGAAGAAGCCCTGGGAAAGGCACCTTCCCTGTCCAACCTCCTCCTGATGATCTTCGTCCCGCTGCTCGCGCTCCTCATCCTTGCGGCGCTCACGGCGCTCTTCTTCTGGAAGCTGGCCCAGCAGCGCCGCAAGAGGCTCCTGTTCAAGCACAGCGACCTGGGAGACACGGACCTCATGCTGAAGGCATCGCTGGTGGGAGACAGCACGCTGGAGGTGGGTGAGCCCCAGGGGGACCCCGGCTGTCCCCAAGGGGGGGGACGCGCTGTGCGGGGTGGCCGCCAGGCTCACGCTGCTGCCGTCCCGGCTCCACAGGACTTGCTGAACGACGACTGCACCACGGGCAGCGGCTCGGGGCTGCCCTTCCTCGTCCAGCGGACGGTGGCTCGGCAGATCACCCTCGTGGAGTGCGTGGGTGAGAAGAGCAGGGGCCAGAGCCCTTTCCCACAGCCACCAGCGATGGCACCGCGATGCCAGACCCATGGGGGTGTGCTGGACCCAACCCTCTTAGCCAAAACCCCATAGAGACCCCAAGTCTTCCCTGGCTTGTGGAGGAGGGAGGGAGAGGATGGGTGGGTGCACAGCACTTGGCCAGGGTCAGCCCACCCTGAGCCCAAAGGGCGCTGCATCGCCCCGTTGCTATTCCACACCGGGAGCTGGATTTATCCCGCTGGGATGGGGATGGGGATGGGACCTGGCGCGGTCCGGAGGGGCCGTGTGACGTGGTGCCGTGGCTGCGGCAGGCAAAGGGCGCTACGGCGAGGTGTGGCGAGGCGTGTGGCACGGGGAGAGCGTGGCCGTGAAGATCTTCTCCTCCCGGGACGAGCAGTCGTGGTTCCGCGAGACGGAGATTTACAACACCGTCCTCCTCCGGCACGACAACATCCTGGGTGAGCGGGGGGACCGGGGGACCGGGGACGGCATCGCGGCAGTTCCGTGACCCCGCTCCTCTCCCCATCCAGGCTTCATCGCCTCCGACATGACGTCGAGGAACTCCAGCACCCAGCTCTGGCTCATCACCCACTACCACGAGAACGGCTCGCTCTACGACTACCTGCAGAGGACGGCCCTGGACGTGGAGACCTGCCTGGGGCTGGCGGCCTCCATCATCTGCGGCCTCGTCCACCTCCACGTGGAGATCTTCGGCACCCAGGGCAAGCCCGCCATCGCCCACCGCGACCTGAAGAGCAGGAACATCCTGGTGAAAAGCAACCGGCAGTGCTGCATCGCGGACCTGGGTGAGATCCCGCTCCCCAGGGATGCGTCGGCGGTGCCGGTGTGGTTCTGACCGCTGTCCATCCATCCGTCCATCCATCCAGGGCTGGCCGTCATGCACTCCCAAGGCAGCGACTACCTGGACATCGGCACCAACCCGCGGGTGGGCACCAAGCGCTACATGGCCCCGGAGGTGCTGAGCGAGCAGATCCGCACCGACTGCTTCGAGTCCTACAAGAAGACGGACATCTGGGCGTACGGGCTGGTGCTCTGGGAGATCACCCGCAGGACAGCGGTGAACGGTGAGCGGTGCCGCGGGCTCCAGCCCTCCGCAGGGAGGCTCTGCCTCCGCTCCCTCCTTCCCTCCTCCTTCTCCTCCTTTTTTTTTTTTTTTTTTTCCCTTCGCCCAGAAGATTAGCTGTAAATTATAAACACTGTAATCTAGTGTCAGCACCCGGCTCCCTGATTAAAGGGCCCATTAGACTCAATCAGCGTTTTGTTTGTTCAGCGCTGATTAGAAAACAAGCAGCATCCAGCGCTGCCTGGAAGCTGGCCACGGCCGGGACCTCCGGCCGCGGGGCTTTGCTTGGGGACAGGGACAGCACCGGGGTCCCCTGCAGAGGAGGCTCCTCGTCCTGGCCAGCGCCGCTCACCACCGGCAAAGTCCATTAGCGGCATTAATTAAATGGTGGGCGCTGGAGGGTGAAGCAGCAGGTCCCCCCAGGCGCAGTCTGGCCGGGATAATCTCATTTACTGCCCTGGGGCTCCTTCAGATTAAACATTTACTCCGAATTACTGCGGCCATGTGCAGGGGATGACCTTCAGCCGCCAGCTTTAACCCTTGCAGGGGCGCTGGGCATCCCTGCACAGCCCCAGGGCACCAGGGAGCTGGGACAGGGCTTGGAGCCACTGGGACCCCGTGGGTGCAGGGGGCTGCTGGGTGCCCCGGGGGGGTTAAACCCCGTGGATACACCGACATATGGAAGCACTAAGCGGGGATTAGCTGGGCCAGCTGGCGGGCTCGCCATGGCTGCGGGGCGGTATTGGGGCTGGAGCCGGTGCTGGAGCCCCCCCTGCCTTCCCGAGCTGTCCTGGCAAGGCCCCACGGTGCCGCCGTGGCTGGGGCCGGATCTGTGCACCCCGACACGGGGCCGTGTCCGTGCCACCATGGGGCCAGGCACGAGTGGCTCCCTGGGCACCCCATAGCACCCGTTACCATTTCCCATGCTCCCCCTAAATGCACTGGAAGTGGGGATGTCACTGCCACCCGTCCCCATGTGGGGCCAGGGACGCATCCTGCACCCCGGCCACACTGACGCCGCCCACCCACAGGCATCGTGGAGGAGTACCGGCCGCCCTTCTTCGACGTGGTGCCCAGCGACCCCAGCTTTGAGGACATGAAGAAGGTGGTGTGCATCGACCAGCAGACCCCCGCGGTCCCCAACCGCCTCTTCTCCGATTCGGTGAGGCTTGGCAAAGGCTCAGTAGCCTCTCGGGGACTGCAGCTTTGGGGTACCCCAGGTGCAAAGCACCCACGAAAAGGCGATGAGCCAAACTCCTGATGGCACCTGGGGTTGAGGATGGACAGAGCCTGGGACCCCCCCCCCCAACCCTTTGCAAACCCTGGGGGAGGCAGGGGGACAACAGCTCTGCTCAAAACCCAGCGTTGGCTTCTTCCAGAGGCTCAAAGCCACAGGGCGCGGGTGCTGTGCACAGCGGGGACCTGGCGCCCGCAGGCTCCCCAGGAGCTCCCCGCTCTCCCTCCTCTTCTGCCCCCCCAGGTTTTGTCTGCCCTGGCAAAGGTGATGAAGGAGTGCTGGTACCAGAGCCCCTCGGCACGGCTCACCGCCCTGCGGATCAAAAAGACACTGAAGAAGCTGCACCACTCGCTGGACAAACCCAAGCAGGAGTGCTGAGCGCCGGGCTGCAGCCCCCGCTGTGGCCCCTGGCTTTTCCCACCCCAGGGGCTTTTGAATTCCCCGGGGGGAAAAAAAGAAAAAGAAAAGCAAGCGAGAAATCTTCCAGCCCGTTTATAAAAATACCCCGGAGCCGTAACCTGATGCTGGCCGGGGAGCGCAGCGGGCATCCGGCGCCGTCCCACCCCGCAGCCCCTGCCCGGCCGGATCCGGCCCCACGCTCTGCCCCAGCGCGCTGGCAGGGCGGCAGCAGCAGGAATTCCCCGGCGGGGCCCAGCATGGTGCTGGGTTTGGGTTTTGCTGGAAAAGGATGGTCCAGGGCGATTCGGGGCCACGTGCCTGGCGAGCTGGAGCTGCATGTCCCAGGCATCCCGCAGAGCCAAGGGAAGATGCTGGGGTAGCACGGCTGGGACCAGCCCGAGCCTGGCTGGGGCCTGATCCTTCACCCGATGAGCAGCCGGCACTTCGCCTTTCCAAGCCATTTTGGAGTTTTCCCAGCATTCTGGTGTTTTCCAGGTGTTTCAGTGCATCCCATGGCCAGTTCCTGCTCACTCCCTGTTTGGGTTGGGGACTGCTTACGGGCTGGCCCAGGACGTTTGGCAGAACCAGATGCACGCCTTTATTATTTAATTATTAAGATTTAATATATTTAATAAAGCATAAAGCTATTTTATCGCTTAACAGCTGCACAGCCTCCCCCTCGCACCGAGCGAGGTGGCAGGAGGGGACCCTGCGGCCCGGAGCTTGTGCATGCCTTAATCTATTGCTTCGACACGCGTGTAGCTGTCATGTATTGCTCCCGCGCACTCGGATCCCGCAATAAACCTCGCTCCAGCCTCTGTGCAACCCTCTCCCTGCGACCGCGTGAGCGCGGGGCTGCTGGCCCTCGTGCTTCTAGGAATTCACACCAAAAAAAGGGGACACCGAGATGCCAAGAAAGCACAGGCAACAGAGGCCAGGTCTTGTTTGCAAGTGCGGGAATCGCGGCGATGCCGTTGTTTGGACAGGATAGCCCGGGCGCCTTATCGCAGCAGCACGCAGCAGGTTCCTGCTGATAGCCCTGGGGAGCGCGAAAACGCCCCCGAAGATGAAAGAGGAATTTGCTTGGAAAAGCGCGGCCAACGCAGGGATTTTTTCCGGCTCAGCCCCTGCGGGACGTTGACCTTCATGGAACGGTGCGCGCTGCCAGCGCCGCCCGACCCCACCGCGCGCACAGCGTGTGCCCTGCTCCCAGTTAGCAGCTGGGAGGAACCGGGCAGCAAAGGGCGGCCTCGGCACGGCTGGTGGGTAGGGGGGTGCGGACCAGGTTTTGGGGTGCTGAGCCTGGTAAGGATCAGTCCCTGGCATGCAGGAGCCACGCCAGGTCTGCAGCGCACGGCGCCCTGCCTGCAGCTCCGCTCACAGCTGCCAGCCTCGCGTTGCATGCTGCACGCGCTGCACACCGCGCACGCACGGCGCACGCCGCACTAAAGACACACGCACGCACGCCATGCTGCAGGAAGGCGCGCTGCACTTGCCTTGTACAGCTCGCGGCGTGCACGGACCCCAGCACACGCTGCACTGCAAGCACTCACACGTATGTGCACTTGGCGTGTATCCCTTGTACACCTGCACCCTGCATGCACTGCCAGCAGTGCACAGCCGTGCGGGCATACCAGCACCCCCAAACCCTACCAGCACACACATGCACGTGCATACGTGTACACATGTGTATGCATGCACATGCATGTGTACAGGCACGTACACACACATGCACGCACATGCATGTCCACATGCATACGTGTATATGTGCATGCACACATGCAAACACATGCATGCATACACACCCATGTACACATGCACACACGCATACATGCATGCATATGTGCATGTCCACATGCACACATACATGCAATAAGCATACATCCACACAGGCATGTATACATGCACATGCACACACACAAGTATGCATGCACAAACATGCATACACATGCACACACACACGCGTTTGTATGCACACACATGCACAAGCATGCATGCGCACACATGCACAAGTATGCACACACGTTTGCTTGCACATGTGCACACATATATGCACACATAAACATGTTTGCATGCACACGCATGCACGCACACACGTGTTTGCATGCACATACTCGCATGCACACACACGCATGCACACGCACACACGTGTTTGCACACACGCACCCCAGCGCACGCTCCCCGGGCTCCCTGTCGGCCGACCCGTGCCTACGAGCCCTCCCCTTTAAGACGCGCGGCGCGGGCCGTCCCCTTTAAGGCTCGCCCCGCCCCCGAGGCGCGCCCTCCGCTCGCCCCTCCCCCAGGCGCTGCCGGCCGCTCGGCA
>VXAA01002851.1:72558-90742 GCA_013399115.1 Anseranas semipalmata
CGACCCCGTTGCGCGTTCGGTGCTCGAGCAGCCACGATGCGAGCCCGGAGGGCTGCCCTTGCTGCCGTGCTTTACGCGCGAGACCTTACCGGCTGCTTGTTTCGGTGTAGGCTGTGAAAACATCCTAATTTCTGCAGTGCTCGGGAGCTGTAAACCAACGTGCGCGTTGGTAAATAGAGTGGAAAACACCCCCCCCCCGCCTCCCTTTTTTTTTTTAAAAAAAAAAAAAAAAAAAGTGCAGTGATCCTTCCAGGGTGGGTGTAGGTGGGCTCTGTCTGCTCGCTGGAAGCCAGGCAAAAGAATCCTGCGGGGAGTGATCTGGGGCCGGTGGATTTTGTTATTAACACCTGCTTAAAGCGTGTATTTACGCGGTTAAATCGGACCCAACCCTGAGTGGTCCGTAGCTTAGAACTTTCCAAGAAAGATTTCTCTAACTGGAAATGAAAAGCGGTGTCCAACAAACATTCCTGAACTCCTTCGGCTCCTTGGCCAGACAGCCCGGATTTTTTTCCCTGGGTACGCAGCCGCTGCCAGGAGTGGATGCGCCGGAAATCGCTGTTGCGAAAGGAGCGAAGTGAAACGTCAGTTCTCTGAACACCAAGCAAAGTTCACTGGGTGTTGACCGGTGGAAATAGGCTCGGCCCCGCGCGGCCAGGGCAGTTATCTGCCCACGAGCTGCTCTGTTTGCTCGTCTCGAGGGAGAGAGCCGGGGTGGCATTCGGCTGGTGCTGAGCCTTTGGAGTCGAGTTGCTGGGTGGGAGCGCTCTTTTGTCCGGATTATTTAAGCCCCAGCTTTCCAGCCTGCCCTTTCGTTGATTGTGGACCCTTTTTTTTTTCCTTCTTCCCAGCAGAAAAGCAGACTTTGCTGCACATTAAAGCCCCGTGACAGAGGCTTGCTTCTCTAACGCTTGCTCCCTTCTCTGGGCTTCTTAGAAATAACCTGTGGACTGCTAGGTGTTGGGATATAGACTGCACACCAAGTAGCTTGTTATTTAGACCCCGAAAAATGTGCCAGTTGCCTGAGAATACGTGGGTTGTAAGCCCCGAGAGCCATCAGTAATGGTCTGCACATCTGGCTGGCCGTGCTGCTGGCTCGCAGGGCTTCCTCCTGCAGCACCGCTGTGGGACGGGTGCCTCCTAAACTGGTTTCCTAACGAGTCAAAACACAAAATAGGCGTCAGACCGGAGCGAGGAGAGGGAGTTTGGAGCCATATGTCTGTTTGCTGAGCTGAAGAGCAACAGCAGCAGAAATGTCAAGGCTTCTTCTAATTAACCTATTAATGATGAGACTCCCGACAATTCGCTTATTTAAAATTCATTTAAAGCTCTTCTCCTTTTGTGTTACTTGAGTAGATGCAAGGAAAACTCTTCTTTAAAGGTGAGAGCATATTCGTCTTTTTATTTTTTTTGACTTTTAGTGTATGTTTTCTAGTCAGCCATGATATGTTCATGTTGGGTTCAGCGCGTGCCAGGGGACTGCAGCCAGCTTGAAAAAGTTGAGACTCTTGCTTCTAACTTTAAATATCCTCGTATAATTTTTAGTTTCTGGATGACTTGTGTGCAAGTGCTTTTTTTCCTAGCACTTTGCAGCTAATTTTAACTCTGTTTCATTTAGCAGCAGTGGGTCAGTAGATTTCAGAAGCACCAGCAAGGAACAAAAGAGATGCTGAGATCCGAAAGCAGGCAGAGCAGCCGATGAGGCAGCGAGATGTAGGAAAGGCACTCGAGATGGTGGCACCGCATCTACGGAGGAGCAAATCTTGTTCCTTCAGCCCCTCTGTGCGGGAGCAGGCGCAGCGTGAGCTCTAGGAAAAGCCCAGCACTTGCTTTTGGTGTTGGTGAGCTGGCTCTGGGGCTTGGAGAAGGTGCCGGTGTGCTATGGGGGAGACACGCTTTAGACCCAGCTGTATCCTGGGCGGGGATGTGGGCATCCCGGTTGTTGACCCCAGACAGCAGCAGAATTGAGATGAATGTAATGGAAAGAAAGTCTTTGTTTTTAAAGTCTTCATCAGAGAGCTTTGAGTATCCTCATCCCTGCCCTTTGGAAATGAAGCCCCGATTGTTTTCTTGAAGCACCGTGCTTGGGGCCGTATGGTCGAACGAGGAGCACGCAGAGACTCAGAACAGTCCTTAGCTCCCTCGGCACAAGAGAATGGATTTTATTCCTGGCCTCCTCTTGGGCAAAACCCTCGATGATAATGGTTATTCTTTATTTATTTCAGCACAGCATATAATGAAACACTGAAAGGTATTTCTTTCTTCCAAGCATGTTTACACATGTCCCTCTTCATTATAGCATCTAAAGAAACAGCAGAGGTACAAACCCAATTGTTTTCCATTTCTCTTGCTAACATTATGCTGCTGCAGCATTAAAACATCACTACCAGATTGGGTCTCATTAAGTTAGGTGCTGTACAGAGACATAATAAATTGCAGCTCCTGTTCCAGAGCCTTATGAAGGCTCAGAAGTCAGGGGAATCATTGTTCTTCCAGCCTCGATTCAAACTGTTGAAAAAGAACAGCAGCTTACAATCTCTGCAAAAATCTGTTTATCTGGTAAATACGTGGGTGGTTATTGGCAATTTTACCAGTGATCATCTTCAGGTTAATTATCTTAATACATCTTGATCAGGTAGCATTTTGTCCCGAGAAAATGTCATCTTGCATAGCACAGCTTCGGGAGATTTTGGAAAATGTATTCCAAAAGGTGGTTAACACCATTACGTTAGATTTTGCTGTGAAACTTTCTCCTGTCTAGCTGCATAGACATCTTGACACATGCATTCCTGTGCGAGAATAAATATGTGCAAAATGAGCTCAGATAGTTGCTGCAAAAAAAAAAAAAATGTTCTTTGGCTGTCAAAGCTTAATATTTTAGCTCCCTGGAGCCTAGAGCTCTAATCCAAGGCCCCCCACCTGCTTGTTGGGGTTCGTTTTTGCAAATGCGAGTTACCTTTAGTGCGGGATTTGGTACAAGAGGGCCTTCTCTTGCTGTCCTCCCTGCTGCAGCTAGCGCGAGAGGACGCCGGTGCCCCCGTGCCCCCAGATTCTGCTGGGAGTGGGAGCACGGCTTGGGCTGGGGCCGGCCCCCGGGACGGAGCAGAGAGTGCCCTATGGCCGCTCCAGCTTTCGGGAAGAGCTTTGAGGACCGGGACCGAGCTGGCCGTCCCCTGCGATGGATGGCGCGACCGGCCGCGCTCTGCCCCGGGTTACATCGCAGAGGGGGTTTGCTTCGGTAGGGCTACGAACCCGACCCGTCTCTCGAGTGAGAACAAAGCTTTCATTTTGAGGATCCGCAGCTTAATGCCAGGCTTGTTTAAACAGCTTCTTTAAGGGCTGGGTTTGTCTCTGAGCAGAACGTCAGGAAGAGTGCGGAGCAGATAGAGCAGGCTCTGCTGCCAACTTCTGTAGCACCTTTCATGCAGACTCATCCCCAGGCGTTGCTGCGAGAGGGGAGCGAGCCGCCCCGGCTCTCTGAACTGCTCTTTTGTTTTCCTTCGCCCAATCTATTTTCCTCAACCCAGTCAGTTTCTTTTATTAAGTAGATTATATGTTTTGCTCAATAGGAGCTTTTCTTCCCGAATAAAAGGAATGCTGTTGGCATGAAAAATTCCTTTATTCGCTCCTGTCTCCTGCTTTGCCCCAAGCATCCCCAGCTGCTCTCGGGAGCCCCGCGGAGACGTGCGGCGTGGGGCTCCGTACCTGTCGGTTTTCCGTCCCCCATCCAAGGGGAAAGAACAGTTGCGTTTTCCCGGCTGCCGGTGTTACTGATACGAGAAGAATTTCCCCTCCTGGTTAATCAAACCTGAAATGCGAGACCTGCGCGGGCTGCCCTGTAATTGTGCTCGCTGCTGGAAGCCCAGGCTCCTGCTGCAGCCTTTCCACCCCAGCAGGAGCCGGCCCTTCTCACCGCAGCCCCGGCAGCTGCCGGTAGGTGATGCCTGGGGAGGAATACGGCTCTGGCAACGGCAGGCCTGTGTCTGGGCTCCTGCGTGATAGAGGTGCAGGCAGAGTTGGCTCGAGGCTGGAGCTGGACCTTCAGGGTCTACCCAAGGACCTGACGTAATCTGCCCTAAAACTGGGGGGTGGCTGCCTGCAGCCCCCATCGTGGCGACCTGGAACATCTGGAGAGCCCCTCGAGGGTCTCTCACGGTCGGTGTAGCAGAAGCACACACGTGCTGAAGTCTTAATTTGCTTTGTTCACGCTGCTCTCCTTACCCCAGGGGTTTCTGAGGTGCAGGCGTAAGGGTCAGTGTTCCAAGGGAGCAGGGGACTCGCAGGGGAACGTCTGGGCTGGCAGCACCGCCAGGGGGAAGCGAGGCCGCGCTTCGTGGGGCATAGCCCTCCTCAGGAGGACACGGGACACGTCGTCTTTCTGCGCAGGACAGATGAGGATCTTTCCTTTCTGTCCCTGTGCATGGGGGTTTTGGTATCGGGGGTTTTGGTATCGTACCTTGCAGGTAGACTGATTTCTTTGTGTTTGTTTTTTGTAACTCTGCAAATGAAACTGAGAGGATACAACCGGCGCCTCTGCTTTTGTTCTTGAAAGGATGCTTAGTTTCAGGCCAGATATGAAAGGAATAAGTTTACAAAACCAGCTTTATTAGAGCACTGAAGCGTTTTGTTTACTTTTGAGCTGCTGGAAGTGAAACTGCCATAGCCTCAATCTTTGACTTAGAAATGAGACTAACAGGAACCAAGTTCAGTTTTACTGTATCTAAATCAAGTTGGAAAGAGCCTACGTGGTGAAACGTGTTGCTTAAATGATTTTAATTTATACCTGGAGGTTTTGATAAAGTAATAAAGGAGATGCTCTAAAACACTATTTCCTTTTAAGTATACTTGAAGGCAGGAATGTGCCCTGGCTGCTCTTTCCTTTCTCGTGTTTTCACAAGAGCTCCATTACAACCAACCTTTGTTCCCCCAGGCGTGCGTACCTTTCGGAAGACCCGTCCCTTCTGGAAGACGGGGTGCTCGGAGCTGCGTGGCGGGCTGGCCATTAGTGGGGCTCCTTTCCTTAACATTTCCCTGTAGAAGCCGAGCAGTCCATGGGTACGGTGCGCTCAGCTCCCCTCCGCAGGGCTCAGTCTCGGGGTCTTCCCTGGCCGTTTTCTGTCCTACGTCCCTTTCCCTCAGCCTGTGCTAAGCACATAGTAATAAGCTACATTTGCTTGTGGTGCTTTTTAAAGTCATCTCGCTCAGCAGCTCTTCTTGTGTTTTCCTGGCTTTTTACTGCTTCTACAGTTTTGAATCTGTTGGTTCAAACCCACTTGCGCCTGCATTTAGCCTGCCTGAAATACTGCAGCCTGCCTTGGAGCTGTTAAGCAGCTCACAACAACAGCTAGGAAATGAAGAGCACAATGTCCAGAGAGAATTGAGTGAGTAGTAATGTAATTAGCCTAACTGATTTACCTAGGACACTGGAGATAAGAGATAATGGGTGTCTTCCTCCCAGACCAACCCTGAAGTTGGTCAGGACCTGCTTATTTTCCCTTCGGCTCACGGTGACGTGCCCCCAGCAGCCTGACGCTCCGCCGCGCGTCGGACGGCGTGCTGGCTGGGAGCAAAGAGGCTCCTTCCGTGCCGTGAATATCCCTGGATGCTCCTCAAACCTGCTGATTGCCAGCAGAGGCGTGACGGAGGGCTCCGCGCTCCCCCTGCCCCGCAGGAAGGTGACTGACACCCACGGGCATCGACAGTGACTTTTTGTGTGCGTCCTCGCGCCGGCAGGGTACAAAGAGGCGTAGGGGATTTAGCTGTCGGGCTGGGGAGAGTTAACTGTGGTGCTTGTCTCTTTTAAAACACTGCTTCAAACCCTTTCTACCTGCAAGACCATTTCTGCAGCGGGTAAGTACATGTTTCTGAATCCCTCCGGGGAGGCTGAGCGATCTGATGAAAGCCGAAGAAAATACTGCGTGCTGCTAAACAAGCCCCACCCTTCTTCTTGACATTGTTGTATTCGCTCTTTGTTCCCAAGCATGGCGATGCCTGGGGATTTGCTTACAGTTTTTCAGGCAGCTTGAGAAAAGCACAGTGACAGCTGGGAGGCCGAAAAAGGTGGGAATCCGCCTTGGAGTGTCTCCTTCGCTCTACCCAAATAATGTTTGTGGAGAGCAGGCAAAAAGCCAGGAATGTATTTGACCCAAGGTAGCGTCTCGGATCAGGAAAGCAGCTCCTAAATAAGCGACTGATCTGGCCGGGCGTAGCACGCTTGGCTTGTGCAGTCGGTTTGAATGGGTTTTGTGCAGGCATCTGCCGGCTGCTCGCCATCTCCTGCCAGCGGAGGCGGTGGTCCCTCGCCGACCGGTGTCGGCTCCTCCTTGGCGTAGCTGAGGCCTGCGCGGGGCGTTTGGGTGAAATCAGTCTGCCACGTGGAGCCACTGGTCTGTCTCGGTTTGAATTCTGACCCTGGGTTGGACTAGGAGTGGATCTTGGTGAAATCTAGCCTAGTTTGCGGGGACGGCTTTGGCCAGCTCTGTTAATGGTTGCAAGAAGGGCAGGAAGAGGGCTGTCCGAACAGCCACCTTCTGGAGGGGCTTTCGGCTTCCCCGTTGTATCTGGGGCTTAAAGCAGGTCCTCGTGGCTGTGGTTACAAATATGACTCGTTTGTTACTAAAGCCTCTTCTTCCCGAGCCTAAGAACGGCCCGGTCCCTCTGGCGTGGGAAGGCTGAGCAAGAAAGTGTTCTTTTGCTTAAACACTTGGTCCATGGCGAGCTTTAAGGAGGTGGTCTTGTTTTGATTTCTGCAGCTTTGACATGTTTGTGCTCCGACTGCAAACAAGCCAACTCCACGTGTGAAACGGACGGCGCGTGCATGGTGTCCGTCTTCAACCTGGACGGTGTAAAGCATCACGTTCGGACCTGCATTCCTGAAGCAAAATTGATTCCTGCTGGGAAACCCTTCTATTGTCTGAGTTCAGAAGATCTGCGTAATACTCACTGCTGCTACTCCGATTTTTGCAACAAAATTGATTTAATGGTTCCCAGTGGTGAGTAGAGAGCTAAATAAATCATCTGCTTGAAGTGGAGAGGAGAGGAGCTGTCTGTTTGGGATCGGGAATGAGGCGTTCTCGGCACTGTTTCCACTTCTTCCCTTAGGTTGCTGTGTGAACTTGAGCACTTGGCTTATTTCCTTGATTTGTAAAGTGGAAATAATAACAAACTACTTCACATTAAAATGTGAAGTTGCTTGAGCTCCCCTGTGGCAGATAAAATGTCACCAGATGATGAGGTTGTACTTTAGGGTAGGAGAAGCTTCCAGAGTTCAGTTGTGTTTTTTTCCCCACCTTCACTCAGCAGCTCCATGTTAGGAGACTCCTCCGCCTTATCAGCCCCGCTGCTGATAGCCACACAGGCTCCTGAAAGCAACAGCAGATGCCTTCATCTGCAGTTAAATTTTGGCTTCTGCGGCATGGTGCTCCGTGTCTGCGATGGCCTGAGGACAGCGCGTGTTCCCTGGGCACGCCTCGGATCCCTTTTCCGGCGCTGCCTTGCGCTATAGCCTGCCTTTTATCTGATAGACTTGCTTTCCTTCCTTCAGGACTGCAGATGTTTTCGGTGATGAGGCGTGAGTACGGGAACGGTGCAGCAGCTTTGGAGTGCAGCGTGTGGGGCGGAGGGGTGCCTGAATTCTGAATATGCAAAGAGGAAGCAGCCCTGCCTTTGAGTGAGGGTGTGGGAAAAGTCTGCTGCTTTCCAGTTCTTGGGACGGGGAAGGCATGCAGTACTTCCTCATGCCTTGCTGCTCTCCATTTTGGGCTGTCGTTTAGTGGGTCTGATAAAGAATGCAGTGTCCGTTTTCCTTGGGCACGGTTGGGGATGTCCTGTCTGTTCTCAAGACAAATAATTGTCTTTGTGTACGAGTCTTCACTGGCTGTTGTAGGATGAAGGGGACAGACGCAGAAGCGAGTCCTTACTGCTGGTTGCTTTTTTCTCCCACATGGAGAGTTCCAGTGGAAGGTAAAATACAGGCTGTTCTAGCAAAGTCAGCCCGGAACAGGCTCCCACCCCCTTTTAAATAGCAGGTGCTGTAACCCCCGGTGCCGCAGGTGAGGCACCAACCTCTTTTGTGGGTTTTTGCTGTAGTTTGCCTGCCTGGTGAATTGATCATTCCCATGTTAACACTGTTATTTGATGTGTCTCCTGCCATCCTGGAACAGCAAGCTAAAATAGTCTTGGCTCTGAGAGGATAATTAAAACACAAGAAGAAGGTCCTTAAAGAACACTGAAGGAGTGATAATTTTCTAAAAGTGCCTGTGTTTTTTTCTCTCAAGGACACCTGAAAGATAACGAACCCCCGTCAAGCTGGGGTCCTGTGGAGCTGGTGGCGGTGATTGCTGGACCTGTCTTCCTCGTGTTTGTGGTCATGATCATAGTCGTCTTTGTTTTCCACCATCACCAGCGAGTCTATCACAATCGTCAGCGGCTGGATATGGAGGACCCCTCTTGTGAAATGTGCCTGTCGAAGGATAAGACTTTGCAAGATCTAGTCTATGATCTCTCCACCTCTGGCTCTGGCTCAGGTATTAAGATATGACTGGAAATGACACGATAACGTGGAGTTGTAATAGTGTAGTCTGGTCCTCGCAGCTTTGCACTGATGTGAGGTCCTTGCCTCATCAGCCTGTTCAAGTTGCCTTGTCAGGAGTAACATGGAGGGCATATTTTAGTTTCAGTCATGCAGCAGACTCTGTAACATCAGTGTTCAGTGCTTAGACTAGGTAACATCAGCAGTTAAGGAGGAGTTGAACCACTGCTGTGTAAAAGCAGTTTTGTGTAGCTTTCCTCCTTGTCTACAGAAGGATAACTCACACAGCTGCATCTATGTCAAAGTTAGTCCTGAAACTGGATTTGGGTTAGAAACAGACATTAATCGCTAACGTGTGGATTGTTGACTTTCATAGAGGGATGCAGGATGTCACCTGCACCAAAGCTGGCAGGAAAATGGGAGAGACTCCAGCAGCTGAAAATGTTAGTGTGCAAATGCTCTTTGCACAGCCTGTTTCATCCCAAAGAATCCTTGGGTCTTCCAAAGTGAACAGTGTGTTTGTGAAATGTACAGCGTTCGCTTTCGGAGCAGTTAAAAGAAGTCATCCCTAGAATAGCTAGGGAAGTAATCATTTTATTCGTGGCTTTGAACTATGGAAGCAGTTAGGTTAAAAAAAAAAAAAAAGAGAGAGAGAATTTTACAGCAGATGGAAACTGTAGGGTAATCCACAGAGGCAGAGAATATAGCAACCCGATATTCAACCAGGGAATAAACCTTTAGCACCACATCTGCTATATATAAAGTGTTTAGGGATCTCTTCTGTACTCACTGTCCGCAGGTGAGCTCTGTAGCTTACGTAAGAGGTGGCAACTATGTTAGGACTGCTTTCTTAAGAGAAGTTCTGGGGTTTTACTGCTTTTTAGCAGTCTGTCTTCAAGTTCCACTCTCCATATTCAGGCTAAAGTTTCTTTGATCTGCCATAGAGCAGCAGTTCCCTGACTGCTGTATGCCTAATCACTGGTGGTTTGCAAGCTACTTCAAAGCGATATGCAGATGCTTTCCAAGCAGCCAAACGGCCCATCCTTTAAAGGCACAGGAGCGACCACCGTTTGCTGTTTTGGGTCTTGCTTAGGCAAGCTGAGCGTTATCAAACGTAGAGCCTTCTAGGTTTGATAATGCTGCACTTCAGACTCCAGGGCTTCAGGAGTTTCTTTTGCTGCAGCAGACATTCAGTTCTCCAATTTCTTGTTCATAGGTTTGCCACTTTTTGTCCAGCGGACCGTGGCTCGGACAATTGTCCTTCAGGAGATCATTGGAAAAGGCCGTTTTGGGGAAGTGTGGCGTGGCAGGTGGCGCGGAGGTGATGTGGCTGTAAAAATCTTCTCTTCACGTGAGGAACGTTCCTGGTTTAGGGAAGCAGAAATATATCAAACCGTTATGCTGCGACATGAGAACATCCTGGGATTTATTGCTGCGGATAACAAAGGTAAGATGTTCCTCAGCCCCGAGAACAGAGACTTCACGAGTGTGTAGTCTCCTTCTAGGAGTTACATTTCTTCACTTGGATTTGCAGTTAAATGGTTAAAGAAAATCATCAGCACGCTTTTCAAATATGCTACGTATTCAAATGTTTCCCACCGAAAGATAGTAAAATTACTGCTGTTGGGAGGCATGATGTGCATTATCTGTCCCTTACAAAGTCGGGTTTTGCCTTAAAGTTCTTAATGTGCTTGCCCCTATGTTGTCTGTTGAGCTGCAGCCTTACCCAGCAGCTCTCCTCTGTACCAAAAAGGTAGAGTGCAAAATGCTCAGTGGTTCTGTCCTGTCCCTGCGTTGTACCCATCTGAGCACAGTGTCTTTCCTGCTGCAGACAATGGAACATGGACTCAGCTATGGCTCGTCTCCGATTACCATGAGCACGGATCTCTCTTTGACTACCTTAATCGATACACGGTGACCATTGAGGGGATGATCAAGCTCGCCCTGTCTGCTGCTAGTGGGCTGGCCCATCTGCACATGGAGATTGTGGGTACTCAAGGTAAGAGCAAAGTTTAGAAAGATGCTGGGAACTCTTGAGGGGAGAATAAAGCAGAATTGGCGAGAGGGACTGGTGTGCTGCACGGAAAACACTGCCTGAGTCAGCCCAGATTCATCTGGTCAGTATTGACCAGCAACAGACTGATTGCTTTGGCTGGCGGTAGTGTGTGTGAGCCTTGTGCTGGCTCCTGGGAATTAGACCAGCATTTCACATCTGCATCCTAAAATTGGTGCTGCTTGGGTGGGAAGTTAGCACAGGCAGCAGCAGAGTTATAAACTCCTTAGGTCCACGTAAACATGCCTGATGCCTGGGATGGAGTTTATATCCCTCTTGAGGCCTCTGGATGCTACTGCATCAGCAGTGCCTCTGAAGCGTAAATGGAGCCTTTGCAAACCATAGGCTGTCAGCACGGCTCTTTTCTTCGGCGCTGAAGTGTATCCAAACAGGAAAATGTGTTGCAACACTGAGAATTTAACTAACGCCATGAGATCCGGTACTGCCTTTGCACTAGTGAGACTAACAGATTTCGCCAGACCTTGATCCCCGCTACTTATTGTTTTGCTCTATTAGGAAAGCCTGGGATTGCTCACAGAGACTTGAAATCCAAGAACATCTTGGTGAAGAAGAACGGCACGTGTGCCATCGCTGACCTTGGTCTGGCTGTCCGGCATGATTCGGTTACGGATACAATTGATATTGCACCGAATCAAAGGGTCGGAACCAAACGGTAGGGGAGCAGCGTTCTTGGCCAGCGTTTGAAGGCATCGCAATGTGACTGACAAATGCCTGAGCTGCTGTTTAAGCACTGGTGAAATTTTCTGTCTTAAACATTTCCAGTGTCTCGCAGTGTGTCAGCATTGTGCCCACAACTGGTGTCCCTTTGTCTCTGGGTGCCATCGAACAGAGAGGTATAGGCCAGCTATGTAAACTCAGCACCAGGGAGCTCATATAATACTTGACAACAAGCTTGGCATTCTCAGAAGCCTTTTGGGGCCTGTTGTCTGGAGCTTGTTGTGCTTTTTGGATGTTTTTGCCTCTTTCCCAACTCGCTATTCTCTTTGAGTTATTTTGTTCACTCTGTTGGACCATTGGGCCCAGTTCTGTACTGATTAAGGCTGCACAATGCCCAGTTTCATCTGCTGAGAAACGCTATGTGGGAAAACTTGCCATTTACTATCTTAGAGTGAATCCCTTTTCAAAACTAACACGCTGTTCCTTTTCTGTTCTGCAGATACATGGCACCTGAAGTCTTGGATGAAACCATTAACATGAAGCATTTTGATTCATTCAAGTGTGCTGACATCTATGCCTTGGGCTTGGTCTACTGGGAGATTGCTCGAAGGTGCAACGCAGGAGGTAATACCCATTCGTGTGCTTGTGCCAACAGCCTGGCTCGCATCTGGCTTTCCCAGCCTCGATGGTCTCTGCTGATGGGGTGTTCATGTGGTTTAGGAGGCCCTGGAGCACAGAGCTGCAGGAAGATATGTCCGTGAGCATTGCTACCAAGGGAGTCAACAAAAGTGACCCGAGACTCCTGTTAAGACTGGCCTTTGTGGGGAAGGGGGGGGGGGTTAATGTTCTGGGTGGTGTCTGTTCTTTTGGATGGATTTTAAGTAAGCGGTGGTGCCAGTCCGGTGGCTAACTTTCTTCCCCTGGAATTGGTATGAATGAGTGTCTTGGAGCATCCAGCTGCAAGCGGGAACGCAGCGCTGTCATGCGTGCAGCCGTCCTGCCAATTCCAGCTCAGCCGAGGTTCCTCGACCCTTCCTCTGCCGTGGGAGGTGTCGATCGCAGCACACTGACTCTGTTCCAGTTTGGGCAGCTGCATTTTATTTCCCTGAATTTTTCTTGTAAGCTCAAATCCCAGATTCTTCATTTCTGCTCTAAATAACAGCAAAGCGTTGACGCATCTCAGCAGTGAGTCATGTAGTCTAAACCAGTATCAGTCTGCCTTCAGTGAGCTCTCTGGTGATGATCCATTCTCCCAGGAATTGCATCCCCCCTTCTCTCTCCTTCAGGTATCCACGAAGAATATCAGCTCCCATACTATGACCTTGTACCCTCTGACCCTTCCATTGAGGAGATGCGGAAGGTCGTGTGTGATCAGAAATTACGGCCTAATATCCCGAACTGGTGGCAAAGCTACGAGGTAAGATCTGCTTTCAGCTTCCTCTTTCCCCTCGAAAAGGTGAGTAAAGAGCAAGTACCATAAGCTGAGCCCCAGTTTTAGGAGGTGTGGAGGGCTGTGTGCACTTGAGCCAGGCAGCAGCAGCCTGGCAGACCGACTTGGGGTCGAGGAGAGGACTGATGTCTGCCCTTGTTTCTTGCCTAGGCGCTACGGGTGATGGGTAAGATGATGCGAGAGTGCTGGTACGCCAACGGAGCGGCTCGACTCACCGCCCTCCGCATTAAGAAAACCCTCTCACAGCTCAGTGTCCAGGAAGATGTGAAAATCTAGGCTCTGAGCCCCAGCATGAGGAAACTGCACAAAGCTGCCATGCTAGAGTAGACGTGTGATGGAGGCCTACCTCGTGTTTCTGCCCAATCTACTGCTACCAACCAGACAGCGTGACCTACAGGCTGCTAGGTGGGGTGACAGAGCCTATTGAATCGCTCTCTTCCCTGCTTGGGTATGAAACAATCAGAAACCTTTTATGATCACCTCCTGACAGCGTGAAGACTTGAGAGGGACTTACCTGAGGGATCTCAGCCATGATCGTAACTCTTGTTTCTTTAACGGAAATCCCTGTAAAGTTCAGTGCGCGTGATGCACCCGTTGGCAGTGTTTGAGGCCGGGGTGCTAGGTGCTGGGAGTGGGAAGGGAAAGGGAAGGTTTTCTTGCCGTGCTCTGAGGATTTTCCAAGGACTGGCACATTAATGCAGAAAAAGCATTGCAAAACAAATGGTGCTCCCTTCTGAGAGGCTGAGCCTGAACAGTTTATCAGCTTCATGAAACCGTTTCCCTCCTTTTTCTTAAGCTTGAAAAATTCTAAGTCAAAAGAGAAAAAAAATCTGACTGGCTGTCAGTGTGCGCAATGGTGTATGCATGCGCAAGGTGCGCGTGTCCCCTGTGCCTGTTCATCTCCTTCCATAGACGTGCAGTGTCTGCCCGTAGGGTGGCTCATCTCTGTTCGTGCTTTCTGTGCATGTGCAAATCTAGAGTGTCCATTTTTGAGCTGTGCGTGCTGGTGCTCTCCTTGTTCCGTAGTGAGCATTGTCTGGCTTGGACAGGCTGCTTAGAACCAGATCCTTAGCTCTCCGATGGGTGCTGTGGCCTTGCTGTCCGTTCGCTGGCTGCAGGAACTTCCCATCAGGTTGCCTCACTGCCACCCCCTCCCTTTTTTTTAAGACAAAACAAAACAAATGAGGAACTGACTTCGGTCCCGGAGTCCGGGCTTTTTGTCTTGAGCCCCTGGGGTTTGTAATTCTTGGTAGCGTGGAAAGAGAGACAGGGGGAGAGTGCCACGGAGCTGAGATGCGTGTCGGAGATTGAGCAGGCACTGCGCCCGGCTGGAAGGAGACCAGGCCGTGGGGAAACACGGGAGACCGTTCCTGTAGGAACGCGATTCCCGAGTCCACCCTTGCAGGAGCGCTCTGCAGCTCGGGGCAGACCGCGAGGGGCTGGGTGTCTGGTGATGCTCCGCACCTCCTGGGAGGCACTCAGCACTTCGCGGGGTCTGACGGCGGGGTGTGGGTTTGGAAATCAGCGTCCATCTTTTTATTATACATATATAAATATCTCATAATCTGGAAGTGGCTGTGTATAACTCGTGGGGTGGGGGGAACTGCATGAATTTTATTTTGATTAAATGCCGAATCAGGGTGAGGTAGAGTTGGTTTGACTGTTGTCTACAGCTGGGCCTAGCGAAAACAGAAGTAGTTTGAGGACCGAGCCTGTCGTGCTGACTGCAGCATCAGAGGCAGTCTGGGAAGTGTCGGTTGGTTGTTGGTTAGGTCAGTATCTATGGTATATAACTCTGAAGCCATAACTTTTAACTGGAGTGATTTTGATTTTTTTTTTTTTTATTATTATTTTCTGGGAGGGCCTGGATTTTAACTTTTTTTAATGTTGTTAATTCTTTATAAGAGAAGAAAAACAATCTATAATTATTACCTCTTGACCTGTTTGTTTGTAAAGAAATCACTGCAAAAAAAAAAAAAAGAAAAAAAAACCAAATGCACACAGCTCGATTTACACTGGAACTGTTTCTACTCAAACCTTGCGCCTGCTCTGTAAGGTGAGGTTTCATCTCTGCTCCAGCCACTGGGGTTAACTTTTTTTTTTTTTTAAACACTCTGTTCTTGCTGTCTGTGTATCTGTCTGTGTGTCTGTCTTCCCCCAGACCCCCAATCTTGTCTGTGACTTTATCTGTGTAAAGTGAGGAGTGTTTTTTGCATCGTGTTTGGAGCCATTTTGCATCCTCCCATGGATTTTAGCTGTCGGGCAGCGCAGGGCTGCCTCGGGAGGGCCTGGTTCATGGAGCAGTGTGGAGTGTCCGCTTTGTGAATGTACAGCTTCCCTTCCCTTCCCGATTTGTTCTGACTTGTTTCCCAGCCAGAGGTTACCTTGTGTCTCCAGTACCGCACGTCCC
The DNA here is from genome assembly GCA_013399115.1 of Anseranas semipalmata. NCBI lineage: Eukaryota > Metazoa > Chordata > Aves > Anseriformes > Anseranatidae > Anseranas > Anseranas semipalmata. The sequence goes on from VXAA01002851.1 coordinate 87,677, forward strand.
TTAACCGACCCCTTCTGCATTTAGAAACCGAGGTGGTGGGCACTTCACAGACACCCTAAAGACTCCTCGGCTGCTGTAACGGGACCCTGGCGATGGCCCATCGCAGCGGGTTGGGGAGGAGGTCTTAGCGACTGTGAAATAAACTGCCGTAGGAAAGCCCACCACGCCGGTAGGTACGTCTGCCGCGCGCTCCTCCGTGAGCACCGCGGATTCTCGTTTCGGAGTACGAGTCTCCTGTCCCTGTCAACTGTGCAGGCTGCTTTTCGAGGACACTAAATCAGCTACGTAACTTGCACTGATTCACTCGCCCACCCCTCCAACTGTAGCCACACATGCATCTGCCTCAGCGCTAAACCAAACAGCAGACAACGGAGCGGTTTCAGACCGGATAAAGTTAGAAGGGGTGAGGGCAGGATGACAGGGCATCCCCTATAAGGAGGATTAGAGAAGAAGCCTTGTTTGTAGAGAGATACCACCACAAGATGGTCAAAACTGAGTAGGATCCGAGGTGGGAACGCTGACTATGTAGCATTTATACAGCACTTTTCATGCAAACGTGCCGGGGAGGTGCAGTGCTTACTTAGCTGACTGGTAGCAAACATAGGAATCACTGCCAGGCTCTGAAACGTGCCCGGCTCAGAGGTGGCTGCAGCAGCTGTTTAAAAAATGCAACACTACAGACAGTTCAGGACAAGAGACTGACGCCGCAGCAGTTGGGAACGAGGAGGGGAGACGTCAGATGCTCGAGAATCGCCTTGGGGAGGGGCAGAGGTACAGAGCTCGTGCTTCTCGTCGGTGGCGCAGGGTTAATCAGTGGTACGCTGGCTTCAGAACAGATCTCTTGGTACTTAATCTGCCCCTTTTATTTGTTTGGTTTTGTATATTTTATTAGAAATGGACTGTAAAATAGCCACTTAGACACTTTACCTCTTCAGTATGCAAATGTAAATACAATGTAATATAGGAAATCTTTTGTTTAATATAAAACAAGGCTGTCGATTTCTGCTGTACATTATTAAAAGTTTGTTTTATTCACGTGAGGTGTTGGAGTCTCTCGCTGGTTGCTGCAGAGGGGTAGCCGTGGCCTAGAGGGGTAGGAACCAAGCGGCGAGGACCAGGTGGGTGCTGTGGGGCGATGCTGCCTGCGCTGTGGGGCAGGGGCAGGGGGTGCCTCGCCATGGGGGCACAGCTCTGAGCCCCCACTGGGGGGTCGAATCCAGGACCTCTGTGCTCAAGCCTGACCCCAGCGCTGTTTGCTGAAAGCCAGCAGCAGCCCAAACATCTTGTTCATCACCAGGAGGGACCAGACCAGAGCCTTTTGGGGTCAGCTCTGTCCCTGCCTTGCCTGGTGACACTGGTGTGAAGCTGGGGCTGCTGTCTGGCAGAGGGAACGGTCCCCTGAGCCCCAGAGAGAGATTTGGTGGGGCTTGTTCACCCACGGCTAAAATAATCTCCCCTGGCACCCTGCTCAGCAAATCTTAACGGTGAATACTCCCCTTATCAGCGCAGATGCAGCTTCCATCCTCCGCTGTGCGCTCAGGTGCCCCGATCATAGCTCAGGTGAGACGAGGATGGCGCAGAGTGGGATCAGCAGCTGAGTTTGGAAGCTCTCCCTCTCCGGGGCTGGTGGTTGGAAGCAGGAGGGTGTACAACAGGCACCTCTCCAAGGCAGCCCCCGGCTGGCGCGGCTGCACGCGTGCGGGCGCGCAGCTTCAGAGGATAAATTTTAGTCCAAACTGCTCGGCATCCCTGTGAAATCCTGTTTGCTCGGAGGGCAACCCGTGCTCCTCGAACAGCCCGGACTAATTCTCCCTAATTAGAGCCTCCTGTCAATGAGCATGTGAGCGGATCAAGGGGAAAATCCGCCGGTGCCTGGGGTCCCCCGTGGTCTCAGACTAATGGCATTGGTGCGGCGGGGAGGGGGAGCCGCCATCTGGGCTCGCCCGTTTGCGGTTTGGAGCTTTGTTTGCAGTCCCTGCCCACGGCCCCGCGTCCTCTATGAAACCAACCCCGTCCTGAAAGCCGAGGCACCGGGTGAGTCGAGAGAATGCTTTTTTTTTTTTTTCTTTAAGGCAAAATCTGCCTTCACCTCTCTTTTAGGAAATGAGACAACAGAGATTTGGGATAGCTGGGGAGGGAGGGGGTGATACGTTATCTGGGGTGCCAGATTTTGGGAACAGGACGGGATGTTCTCGCTTTGTTCCCTGATCAAGGGTTGTGCTTTGGTGCCCCGGGAGCCCAAGGATGGGCGGTGGGCACAATCCTGTCTTTTCTTAGCGCTATCAAACCGGAGCAGCACAGCTCTGGGACCAGGTTTGCCTCCTCCTAACCCCTGGGCGCGGGTGGCTTGGGTGTAACGCCAGCGCGATTGTTGCAAACTGATTTTTTTGGCAAATTTTAAATAAACATTTGGGCAAAGCTCTGAAGTGCAGCAGGAACGTTTCTGCCACCGCCTGGGGCTGCGCGCTGCAGGCTTTGCCCAGGGGCTGCGCGAGCAGCAGCCCCCTGCAGCCCCAAGCCCCGCTCCCCTCCCCGGGTTCCTTCCTTCCTGCAGGCCCCCGGCCCCAGCAGGGGCAAGGCTTCTGCAGCAGCCGTTTAAATCCTCCCTTCCCTGCCCACGCTGGAAACACGGCGCGGGGCTCCTGCTGCCCCTGCGTGCAGCTCTGCACTGAATTAAATCCTGCGTGCTTCCCGGCAGGGGAATGTCCTGGCCGTGAAGCAGCTGCAGATGCTGGCTGGAGGCGGCAGCCGGTGTCCCCCAGGCTCCGGCCGGGCTGCGGGGCTCTGCTATGGAGAAAACGGTGGCGGTGGAGCCCAGCACCGCTTCTGGGGGGCTTCTTCTCCTCCCTGAACCCCCCAGGGGCTAGGGCTGTCCCCACGCTGCTGCCCCTTGTCCGATGCCCCCTGCTTCGCAGCCCCCCGGGCTGGGTGGGGGCCCGGCCCGGCTGTGGGGGCTCCGGGGGGCAGGAGCTGGAGGGGGCCATGGGGAGCCCCCGTCTTCCCCCTTCCCCCGCGGCTCGGTGCCCCCGGTGCTCCCCCCGGCCCCCTCTCCCTGTCCCCGCTGCA
>VXAA01002853.1:0-55616 GCA_013399115.1 Anseranas semipalmata
CTTAAAGGAGGCTGTGGGGATTGTGAGGCGACGGGGGGATTGGTCTCTTCTCCCACGTGCCTGGTGACAGGACGAGGGGGAATGGGCTAAAGTTGTGCCAGGGGAGGTTTAGGTTGTATATTAGGAAAAACTTCTTTACTGAGAGGGTTGTTAGGCATTGGAACAGGCTGCCCTGGGAAGTGGTTGAGTCACCATCCCTGGAGGTATTACAAAGACGTTTAGATGTAGAGCTTAGTGATATGGTTTAGTAGAGGACTTGGTAGTGTTAGGTCATAGGTTGGACTAGGTGATCTTGGAGGTCTTTTCCAACCTAAATGATTCTGTGATTCTGCGATTCTATGATGGAGAAAACTGGTATGAGGAAACAAAAACACCACAAGAAATCTTACAAACATTAACAAGGAAAACAGACTGTTAACTTTCACCACCACTGAGGAAAAGTAAGCAGCAGCAAGTAACAGAAAAGAGTGATCAGACTACTTTCTGTCCTGTCCATCTTCACTAGCAGAGGAAGACTGAGTGAATGAGTCCTAGTGACAGACAAGCACCTACTTCTCTTAAGCCTACAGTCATTTAGGATAACTGCCAAGGAATTATAAAGAACACCATTTAGTCACATAAAAAGCTTTTAAACTTCTCTTGTTTTGATTCCTTCCACTGTGCTATAATTCATTTTTCTTACATACAAGATCCGTTCAGAACTCATAACAATGTATTTAGCTTTGGTTTTTGTTTGTTTTCCATATTTAGCATACCCTTTCTTATCAACCTATCTTTTGTTACATGCTCCTTATCTTCTACTGTCCATTAGCAGTTCTGATGTTAAGGACTTGATAAAAATAAGGAAAGTCTTTTCATAGACTCCAAAAAGCTATGGATACAGCATTGTATCACCTTTGCCTCTCCCTTAACTGCAACAATAGCAACTTTTTGCTAGTAATTTTAAGAATGCCTTTGAGTATCATAAACGTGCGCTAAACAAACATGACTTTTTCCGTTAAAACCACTGAATTTGAAGGAAAAGGTTTAGGCTTTCTATACCATAACTTATTCATTCCATACCTTTGATCTCGTAGCAATTTCTAGGCAAAAAAGCAAAGTGTAAGGTACCCCTCAGTTCTTTGTTTCATTGACAGTCATGAAACAAACTGGAATTAGGCTTATTTTAACCTTTGAAAGGAATTATTTTGTAAAACACTACCACAACCATTGGGATGATATCTTTACCTACTGCAGAAATACAGATAATGTATGATATAGTATACTTGAATCTGCAAATATTAGAACATAAAGAAGGCTTGCTACTTTCTTATGTGTTGTATTACATTTCACAGGAGATGTATTTACAAGCTCCTACCAAAGGAGAAACTGCACTTCATTTAGTATTGACTTAATGAAGGAATTCTCACATTAATCTCTTAAGCTGTACTGCTCTTTAGAAAAATAGAGTCTGTGGAAAAGAAAACCTCCATAAATCTCTTCAAGCCTCTCCAGAAAAATAGGCTTTTTGTAGCCCAGTGATTTTCTTTGCATCTTTTCTTGTGGAAACAATTAGCTTAGCAATTTTAAAGTATTAGGTGGACCCAGCTGCAGGCTCCTGGTATCTTTTGTTTTAGATGATAATGTCTGCACAGAAAAAAAAACAAAGGATCTAGTCTCACAGTACTACAATATATCAGTGGGAAATACGTAAGTGGGCTTCTAATAAGGTTAGATCTTGAAGGAGCTTTCACTTACCTGCAGCCATCACAGGGTTCAGCATTTTATGCCAGATTTGTTTCTGATTCGAGACTCTGCATTATCTCAAGGATCAAATACTGTGTTGCAACTCAACTGTCAAAATGCTTGAAACTGAACTCAAACTGTCAGAGGCACAGTTACCCCTTCTGACCTCAGATGAATCCCACTAGTTGGTTCTTCACTGATTTTCAGAAATTATTTCTGAAATCAGACCTGTTCTTACTACTTTTTTTTGTCATGCGTATAGAGTAGCCAAGCTTCAGACAATATCAGTTTAAAACCTTAGCCAGGGAGAGCTGAGAAGTCTGCACTGAGAACAATAATGATGGATTCATTTAGCTGATTGCTTTGCAAGCTTGTTATAGGTATGAAATCTATTCCAGACAGCATGTACATTCTACCAAAATAATCTTTATCTTAATTTATACATTTCCTTTCTACTTAATCTGATGTACAATATCATTAGAATTAGGATTGATTTCTGTCCTATGACACTGTCTAACCTGAAAAAATTAATTGCTTGGTTACAAACACTGACAATATTTTTGCTGTAGTTGGCAAGAATATCAGTATCCAAATGACTATCAGCATAGCAAACTTGATGATAATTGCAATAACAGTAGTAAGGCCACCTGTGTCTTACTTGTGTATGTTGAAAATTTACTGTAGTTAGTAGTTCTAAATATAAATGTCTGATCTAGAGCAAACAGAAATTTTAATAAACCTACTCTTTTAGAGTTTTTTTACAGCATGTTTAAACACCCTTCAAAACCAATTCAAGGACATCTCTCTGGTCATTTGTGTTGGTAAATGATAATAAGAAGAAAGGTACAGTATAAAAATGAATAGACTCAGTAGATAGTTGGCAACAAATTTTATCCAAAAGCTCTTTAGCTGTTTGTGCAAAGCCAAATGTTTAAGAATATTCCTTTCTAAAATCAAATAAAGGAAACCCTATCACAAAACTTTATCTTATATTACTTCATTTTGTGATGAGTTACTCTGTAGATTGCAGTTTCACACAGTTGTGTATTCATATAAATCATGATTTATAAGAAAAAAATTAAGCACATACCTAAATTTAAATGTGTGACTAGACCCTTTAAAGAAGAACAGTTGCAATCTTCTTACTAACAGGAATTGTTTATACAAGGTTGTAGTAACTAACTGTCTTTGTGGGCTGGAATCATGTAATGGTTCCTGAACTTGTCTAGGCACAATGAGGATAGCAGTCTTTGATTAGAAAGCTAACATTGAAATATTCTCTTAAACTGCACCTACATCTACATGAACATTGTCATGAAACTATGTAAATAAAGTAACATATAAAATACAGTAAGTAAAATTTGTAGGAAAAGATGTGCAGCTGTACAATGTCTGGGTGCAACTTTGGAGAATGTTTTGAAAATTTGGCTCAGAATGTGGTTTTACTGGAGTTTATAGCTCAACCTCACAATCATTTCTGTATAGCTGTCTGTGTATTTAATCTAAAGTAATAAGCCAGATGCTTCAAATTAAAGACAGTTAAAATCTATTACAATATATAACTAAAAATGCTGAGGCGTTTTTTGGTCTTAGATGCAATGAGCATTAAAATATGAGAGTATATTTACTTTACTAAATATAATCATACAAGATGAGAACTTTGAAATTTAATCTTTAAGTCATCTAAATATTTGCATGACACCAAAATACAAAGAATTTAACTAAAAACAGTGGTAGCACAGTAGCGAGTGCAAATGCCAAAGCTTCGGTCTCATGAATAGCTTCTCTGAAATATTTGTATTTTAAACAATAAATGTAAATACCAGCCCACGGTCTCTGTTGCTCTCTCAGAAAGAGGCAGTGGTTATTCTGAATTATCATGGCAAAGTCAGGCAAATATGTCCCTTAAATATTTAAGACTTTCTTTGTTTAGATAGATCATTTACTGGATAGATTTACAGGATCGTGGTGAAAAATTCTGCCAGGAAAATCAAGTCTTACATGTTGTGAAAATTCCAACAGCTACATGACTTGAAACTTGACAAATCCGACTCCCAGTGTTGTAAAATCCTGAACAACTAAGTAAACTGCAAAGTAATCTGCACTATTGTTCCACAAAAAAAAAGAAAAAAAAGAAAAAAAATCAGCCCAATCAGTCTCTGATTCATACTAATTTTTCAACTTAGTGGAGGTCCTCATGATTTACCAGCATAAAACTCCTTACGCATAAAAGACCAACCCAATCCTTTATGTCTAAAATATTGAATAGGAATATAGATTTAAAAATATGGCTTAGATAATTCTTTCATAGTAAGTAGTGTGCACCAGTAGCATATGAGGAATACAGAATTTACAGAATACTTACTTTAAGGGATATATCCTGATAAATACAATTATGCTTACTTCATCCAAAAGATCATCATCTAACAGTTTAATTATTCAGAAAAAAGTTATTTTAAGGTTGTTCATCACATGCACTAGAGAGTCTCTAAAAAGCCAGCATGTACAAGAACTTCCTTATACTTATTTCCTACAAACCACATTTCCAGCTCACTCTGTCAGAAATACTTAAGAACTTTAGAACAGAGATTTTCAGAATTCTGCTTAACTGTTACCTTCTAGAACATATGAAAACAACTCCTTGAAACCAAACCACTCACTCTATCAAGCAGACTGTAACTCTAGTACAAAAATTGTAACTTCTGAAGAAGAAAATGGAAGACAACAGGAACAGCATAACAAACAGAAAGGATGCCCACAGCACCTGCATGTAAGACAGTCTACAATCACTGTATTTGTACTTGTGATTGCAATAGATTTCAGCATATCTGTATTGGTATTCTAGCTGTAAGCTCATGGAAAAAGTAATGATGTAACAACAGAGACTTCAAAATGGACTCAGAACTTCAAATCATATTCAAACTCTCCACCAGGCTTGTACAGCCCATGATGATATCTGTGCTGTTCTGTCCTAACTCTAACCAAAACCTCAAGATCAAAGTTAGCAGGAATAGATTTATCATGCTAAAGTTACTCTTCCAAATGTAATTCACACAGACTCAGTGCCTTGAGGGGGTATGAGGGAAGAAGAATTATGTTCCATTCACTGGGATGGAGAATGTTCAAGGGAGTATTTTTGTACCCACTCAAAGCAAAAGCTGTTGACAAGAATCTACTCCCACAACTGCAATAATAGCATTCATTTCCAAATATCATGAACCTGATCCCATTCTTTAGTATGGAGTCATAACACACTTGGATTAGGAAAAATAAAATAAAATAAAAATCAGCACAAACTGTTTCAGCAGTAAAAAGGAAACACCATACAGCCACTAATTCCCTCTCCAAAGAGGTTCTGTGATTGGGCCAGAATCATTCATTCTATCCTTTCACAGACTTGCAGCATGACTACTAGATTTCATCTTCTGCTGTCTTAAGTAGCTATTCCAACCAAGGCCAAAGCCTCATTGACATGGTTAGCAGCTGCCTGGAAAGTCTCAATATAATATTTTGTACTAGATAACTCACAAATCTGTGGCTAGGTGCTACCCTACAGCATACTTCGTCATAGCACAGCATGGTCTTCTAGGTCTTAGTCCCTGGAGTACTTTGCATAGCTCACACAACACATTTAAGGCAGTGACCTCTTTCCTAGGTCTACGTTGGTTCATAAAATTCAAAAGGTTTTTAAAAATTCTCAGCATACCCAAAGAGCATACTAGCATACAATACAGCGACTAGCACCCATCTCTACACCACACACTACATCTCTTTAGCAAGAGATTAGCAAGCTCGGGTATTTATTAGCAGCAAGAGTTCAATGTAAACTAAATGGTGAGTATTTATTTAGAGTTTTGGTAAGCTCTACTGCCAGGGTTCAATGTCGTACTATCACAGGTAGATTGCTAGCAATACTGGAGTTGACTAGCTCAAGACTAGCTGACCATTGTCCATGCAAGCAGCCATCACAGCAGTAATAATGTAAATATACTGATAGGGAGCTCACAGAGTCTGGCACAGAATTCAGGACTTCTCTTGCTCTTGACACTTCCTCTTTAGCACATTTTTCCTCTGTGATCCAACCTCCTCAATAGCACTTCTCTTCCGCAGATTTAGACTCACAAGCAATTTAGCTATGAGCCAGGAAGTCCTAGTACAGCACCTCAGAGAGAATTCTTGTTTCTCCCCTTCTCAGTGAGGAACTCCCAAAGCTTCCTGCTGAGACATTTGCAAGTCATGCCTTACACTTCTTTTCAGCAGATAAGACACTTTATTCTGTTTTGTTTTTGCTACTGCTACAGAGAACTGCTTCAGTTTTGTCATAATCTAGCATACTGTATCAGTGGGAAAATCAGAGTTTATCCCTTTTTCTGATGTAGAAATACAGGTGTTCCTACTAAGGCAACTACACTACTCCTTTTTTTGCTTTTTTTTTTTTTTTTTTTGCATTGTAAATAACTATTAATAGACTGTAACCTGTACAAAATCCTGTTGCTAAGATTTGGTTTGGCACCAGATGGAGCAAGTACATAACTACACTTCTCGCCGTTTTGATAGATGGAAGTCCATGAGATTCAGCTGATGTTCTCCAGTGACCTACAGAATTCTTTGGAATATTCTAACTTGATTAGCTCATTCTATTCCTTTGACTTTCATCTTCCTCTGTGAATGCAAATCTGTTACTAGCAATATTTCTTTTCACGTTCCCTACTCAGGGGTATCAGCCATTGTGCCCATGTTCACATGCAGCATATCACTTGAGCTGACACAGCCCTATGGAAAACATCAGCTAAATGCAGAAACCTGTCTGAAGCCAGTATTAATTCTGTATTGCAATTAAACTACCTCTACAGCTAGAGGTATGAATGACTAATACCATCTACAAGAAGAACACAAAACCTCTCAACTTATAATCAAAATCTGTCTTGAACTCCCTCAGGAAATGAAGGAAGATCTATCAAGAAAAATAATTTTTACTCTACTTTCTCCCTTTTGCTTTTCTCTTATTGATTGGGCATAGCTAAATTAAATGCAAAGTCAAAAAAAAAAAAAGATACAGAAGATAACAAATATCCTTTGAGAGCTCAGCATACTCACTATGCTCTTGCTGCAGTCTCTGGTGTCTGAGCAAGAACTCGGGCCAAAAATATCATGTACAGAAAAACACCGCAATGCTGTGATTTCATGCCTAGTGTTACCTTATGGTTTAAGTAGCTCCCTTGGCTCTTACACTTGTAGCAATTAGAATTTCCAGACAGCTCAGTGGCAGATATTCTAGGCTCTCTCTATATTGCAGCACTAACTGGCAGATGGCAGTCAATTCTTACTGTGAATGAATTAAATTCATGGGTATAACATGCTTGTAAACATAAAGACTTATTTAAAGTTTTCAAAATTTTTCATTCTGCCTTTTATAGAAAGTTACAAAGCAACAACAGCCAGCTGTGTGACGCAAGTCTCAATTTTTTGAGACCAAGACTTACATGGGCTAAGACTTACAGCAGGATATGCAGGCCCCAATGCCGCTGTTTCTGGAGTTCATTAATACCTTTCTCACGATAGCCTTTTCAGCCATCGACTTATTTAAACACAGAATATTATCTCCTGAAGAACATTGAAACATACTCTCTAAATTACCACCCCACATGCTTGATCAGAAGAACTGAGCATCAGACAAAGAGGGATTGCCTGCCATATGCCTTTGATTTATAGGTGCAGTTGCCTGAAGTTGGAATTTTGTCAGGATTGTATCCTACATTAGGAGATGATATACCTCTCCATTACCAGAAGGGTATTTAATATATCTATATGACCAAGCTTAAACAATACCTATGTCAACTTTGACAGCTTCTCTTCTTTTGACCTGAAGTCCATGTGGACCGCAAATAATTAGCATTCTGGAAAAGCCAAAGCTCTAGGCCTTCAGTGGATTTTTCAGGTTGTTTTAGTGAGCAGATACTCATTCCACAGTTTCAAGTTAAATTGTGACCATTATTATACATTGTTACAGTAGGTATCTTTCTTCCTTGCCCAATATTAAAATTTGCTAAGGTAAATTCTGCTATTGCAATTAACCATATGTTCCAACTCCATGCCTGTCTGTGCAAGAGTTAGCCAGGCAAACAAGAAGTTAGATGCATTATAAACAAATAATTAACTGTTTTCTGCAGATGTATAAAGACTTTCTAACCTATTTTTAAATACTGATGGTTGCAACCTCTATGTTTTTTCTATTCTTCTTAACCTGACTTCAATACCCATCTATAAAGAACACATCTGATTTATGAACAACATTGAAATACAGTTAAAATTAAATATTACAGAAAAGTCATAACGAAATAATAGACAATGAAGGGGAAAAAAAGTGAAGGTACAACTTAGTAAAACAGAATGGGAAATTGCTGTAGTCAAAGTCTGAGAGCTTACCAGGCACTTTATTAAACTGCAATGCACTACTTTACAGTACTGCTTTTAAAATATGTTAACACTATATCACAGTTCCCGGCAGCATGAAGTCTTTCCAGAAAACGTGTCATCACCATATGCAGCATATTTTATAGCCAGTATAATTTTATTTTATTATATCCAATAATATTTTTCTGAAATTCTAGGAAGTCTTCCTACAAAAGATAAGTAATGACTATATTTTAATCAGCTGGCACAAAGTCTAACCACCATACTGCAGAAAAAAAAAAAAAAAAACTGTATTATACCAAAAATTCCTCAAATTCATTTTGCCTCTGTGGAAGAGGTTGTGAATAAAATCTTTAAGAATTTCATTCAAGTATTATGTGGAACAAAACCTTTCAGTTGTAAAGTTATTTAATTCCAAGACTAATTTCTACGATTTACCTATTCTTGACAGAAGTAGCTGAGTAAACTCAGAATCCTGCATATTACACTATTAAACCAAGACAATTTGAAAATAATGCTAACAAAGACTGAAACGTATGCTATTTGCTTCACAGGCCCACAAGCATTCTGAAAAGATGAGCTATGAATCTCTAAGTAAAACAAAGTAACTTTCCTTTTCTTACCGGGCTTGGATTTCTGCTTTGCAGTGTGCCTGTGATTGGTGAACATTGCTGTGGAGCCCGGTACAACTGCTCTTTCCTCCAAGTCAGACTCTGGGATTGTAGTACAGCCACCTAGCAGAAAAGGGAAGAACCTTAATGTGGTGTTTATGTAACAAACCAAATTCACCAGCGCACAATTAAGGAAAAGAGGTGATAAACTAACTGCCATGAAATCTCAAGAATATATAAAACTGAAATAGCCTTAACTTCTAAAAAAAAAAAAAAAATCTGTGAAGTGAAAGAAAACCATTACCATTGTTCAGAACACTGATTATGCCTTAATGACTTCTCTCTACTACTTATGTTGGTTTAAAAAAAAAAGTTTGAATGTATCAAGCACATATAGAATATTTTAAACTGTTTCCACATAAAGGTGGAAATAATGTGGTTTGTGTTAAAGATCAGATTACTGGAGGCTAGATTTGTAATAAAAGTAATTACGTGTGAATGAAATAAGTTTACAAAGTCAACAAACCTTATGAAGACTGTTACCTTGCCACAGAGAATGATGTATGATGATATCTTTTGGATGGGTTATTAAATATAGTACTTTTAATTAGTGCTAGAGATAGGGAAACACAGGGACACTTTCACTGTACAATAATGCACTGCACTGGCAATGCCTTACTCGTAAGTGATCTTAGGATGCATGTTATAATGGATTCTTTGTATTTTGCAATATTACTTTTCTTAGTAGTTCATTAGAGAACACAATGACTAATAGCGTTCTCTTCAAACATGTTTAAACACTTATGTTTAAAATACGAAAAGGAGGACAATCTAGTAGTAATATCACTTGAAGGTAGCTTGCAATGGAGTAGAGTAACGAAAATTTATTTCAAAAGAACTGTGATCAGGACTTTGGAGAAAGTGTCAGTGTTCCACAGAAAAAACATGGCCTTACAATGAGTGCATTGCTAACAATATATTACACAGCCTGAATTACACAGCTTGTCACATTTGTGAGCTTTTCAATGGCTGACGGCATGAGTAGCTTTTATCAAATCTTCAGATTTTAAGCAGGGAGAAGCATTTTAAAATATTAGCATTTTAGCCATGATGGAATGTTACTTTTTTCCCCAATACATTTATCAAATAATTCATATTTCTATATAATTTCTTTAACTATTCTGGGCAGTTCTTGCTGAAGCCTGAAACTCTGCCCAGCAATTTCAAATTAACACTTGATTAAAAACCCAATACAGTGCATTAGATGCTCTATTCTTGACTACAGGCAAATATTCACCTGCTTCCAAATTTAGCTCTTATTTAAACATTTTGTTAGTCCGGGACCTATGTTTGTATCTCTTTCTCATAGTCCTCTGAGGATCACCACTAGCAAGCAAACAAATGCATGTACCTATTTACAGTATTCTGAAAGCACACATTTACAAACAGCATATCAAGTCCCAGTGGAGAACAGAGACTATTCCCCTTTATGTCATAGTTGTTCTATTTTGAAAAGAAATGTTCTACTCCAAGCCCCATAACCAGTGTATCCAATTTGCAGCAACATAGGTTATTCTCTCCTTAAAAAGTACATGAAAAAAACATTTGTTAAAAAATGATGTTGCATCCTCAAGCAGGAAAGCTGCAGTTCCCCCAGCAGTTTCAGAAGCACTGGCAAGACAATGCACAATGTCCTACAGAAATGTACCACATTGTCTAGTTAGGATAAAGAATGGCAGCTCCAGTGAATACTGAGAAAACACTCACTCCTATCAGCCAAAGAACTGATACAGCATCCTTTGTTTCTAAGAAAGAGGACAGACATAAGCTACAATATTGCAGATACACCCTGACAGAAAGTGTAAGATACATTATGGGGTTGTGTTTGATTTAGAGCAAGCAAACCTTTTCTGTTAGAAAGGAAGGTTAGGAGTGAATGTGTCAACAATGTGCAGACTCTGACAGCTTCAGATATGTAGGGTTCCTGCTATGAAATTGAAAGAGAAAATGGAAAATGAGAAAAACGTCTCCATATTAAAATACCACAACAGTGGGGCAATGTCTGACATTGCATTAAATATAAACATACCTACACCCTAAATGAAAATAAATATTAGTAAACTAATACTTCTGTTCCCATTTGCAAATTGTGACTAAAATGTAAACTCTGAGATTTGATGAAACGGAAACCACTGCTTTAAAAGTCAATTTAGATATTTTTCATTCTTATTCTTCAGATAAAATCTATCCTATTAACAGAAATCTCTAAAGACAGGATACAGAATTAAAGTTTCTTGCACAAAAGAACTATTAAGAATGGTACCATATATTTTAAAAGGTTTTATAACATTTTCTAACATTATGAGTGAAAACTCACCCAGTCAGTTACCATCTATTGAATTTCTATGTGGAAATAAAAATTTTTACAATGTTCATTCTAAAGCCTCAAATTCTGTAACTTATACAGCCTTGAGAATTGATGGCTTTTGATGCCAAAATATTTCATTAGTCATCAGTGCTGATAGTAACTGAGTAAGAGTCGGAAAAGGTCTGTTTGCCCTTAGGTATAACATGCTACTTGCTGAAAGGAAGCAAGGCTTCCTGCTCTTGATTTTGATGCGAGAAATTTGTTAGGACTTACTTGGCAACAAATACTATCAGAATGTACTAAAGTTAAAAGCAAAATTCATTTTTTCCGTAACTTCTTGACAGAGAATAGTCAGAACAGAAATGTTACCAGTGACAGATTATTTTATGTAAAAAGAGAGCCCAAACAGAATACACAGAGCAGAAGCATCATCATCATTTTCAGTATTATGAGTAGCAGTTATTTCTTATTTATGCAAGGATACTAATAATTGTTACCTATGAATTGTTTTTTAAATGCTATTTTTTCAGAAATGTATTCAATATGCTGAGAGCAGTGTTCTCAGTGGGGCTGGATATCACTCAGGACTCTCACTCCAGTAATTACTTATATGAATAACCAGACAAAGAAAGCAATACAATAGTGACGTTTTTACTGTTTTGAGGCAATGACACTTACGTGATCAAGATCGTCATGCCACGGCTTTTTCCGTCTTCCTCTTCCAGTACCAGTACTACTTTCTAACTGAAGAAACTACTAGAATCTGCTGAACTACATCCCTTAGATTGTTCCCAGGCCTAGGGCTAGGTAGAATGACTGGACCCTCATCCACATCAACCTGCAGAATGTAAGTGGTATCTGCTTCTTCCAATGAAACCCGTGGCAAATTCCATTTTCTTGCTTCAATTGGCAGAGGTACCCATCCTCATGATAAAAATAGACACCCTTGACAATGTGTTATGATTCCCCACGGGAAAGAAGGAGCGGCAACCATAATAGGGCAATTGTCATGCTGGAAGAACCAAAACTTTCACCAAAGAAAATGGTAAATTTTCACTAGGCTAGAAAGGAAACCAGATAAGACACAAATATGCACGAGCAAATATAATATTTACACCACAGTAGACCAGGATTTTGTAATTCAAAAATACTTTATAACTCAGATAGAAAGGTATCAGTAGCTTGAAAAAAAAAACTCTTTCCTGTTAGGACTCTAATCTCTTTCTAACTTCATACTACAGGGGTTCTACCTTCTCTGGTCAGAGTCTAACAGAATTTTTAATTTAAGTCAGAAAAATCTCTTCAAATTCTTGTATATCTTTGTATAAATTTCAGAAGGTATCCACTGAATGTCTATTTTAGCAAGCATTTAAAATTTTTATCCATCTTGAGTCCTAAAATAAGTCATAGCAGCAGAATCATTCATGTTCATTGATAATTAAGTGAATGGTACAAAGCAGAAAAGTGAAATATTTAAGGAAAAAGGAGGGGGAAAGAGGCAGGAATAGTACATAAATCTACAGACTGGAAAAGGTCCAAGTTGAGAAGTTCTCCAGATGTCAGTCTGTAAACAGTGCTTCATAAAATGAATTTCCCCATTAATTGTTGGCAGGAATAACATCTAGAATATGTTATTACATTTGACCCACTCTTTCCCTCTCTTCTGTGTAGGAAAATTCTTTTCTGACATCACAGACCTTTTATCAGTTGTGATAAATCCAAGAAGCAAGCTGTGGTCAGCAGAACTGTTTGATAGGGTACAACATGCATAAAATTACACTCAAGCTAATTGTGAACTTTGTTCACCAAAGGAAATGAGACTTCTCTTGTTTATTTTCACTACATCTGTTTTTGTAACACATTTGCTTCTTAAGTTGGAAAAAGACACCCACACCCAAAGGAAACATAAACATAATACATACTGAAAAAAAATTAAGTACTGACAGTTTTCCTACAGGTTCCTATCACCATGTTTTTACACATTTTAATATGGCTCTAAAAGTTTAAAAACAGGAAAACAAAAGTAGTATACATCTAAAGAATGAAAAGGCACTTTGAGGGAAAGACCATTTGGGTTTCCTCTTTCTCTTCCAGTCAGTCACAATCTAAACTATTCATAAAGTTTCCATTTTCCTCTGAAATTAAGTCTCTTACAAGAGGCTACAGAAAGAAGAAAAAAAAATTCTTCCTGAGCAGTCTTTGGCAGCAAGAGATTCAAAATGTGAGCAGAAAGTTCAGAAGCTCTGTAAATAGCAGTTTTTCATCCATGTGTATACCTTTGTAACAATGGAAATAATCTAAACAGCAAGATTATTTCATAGAGATTCCAAAACTATAGGCAAAAGCATATTCAGTTGTGTTTCTTTGTGCTGTCCATGATTTGGGGGGAAGCGTACACTAAAAGTGCAGTCTAAGGCATTAGAGATTGATCGCCCTAAAACAGTTATTCAATTATTTGTATTGATCCTACTATTTACATTTATTCCAGTCTTGTAAATTTTACTGAGATCTGCTCATCATAACATAGCTAGCCTGTATAAGTAAACACTGCTTGCACGCTTTGTACCTAGATAGTGCTACTGCTGCTTCTCAGAAGGAAAGTGAAATAATAAAATCTATAGAAGAAAACACTACATATTTGGGAGTATGAGGAGGTCCAGGGAACACTCATTCACAGACTGGGTCTGCATTACAATCCTTCATTTGAATAGCCATATTCCTGCAATGCCAGTATATTTCAATTCCAGCATGTAAGGAGAAAGAGGGGAGGGGAAAGGGAAGGAGAAGGGGAAGATTTTTTAAACAGTTCTCACTGATAATGAACACACAGTTACACTTCACAATAGAGAACATCCCAGTTTTAGTTCAAGTATTTGCTAGCAAAATGTAGAGTCACTAATTAATCAGTTACAGATTTCAGAACATAGCATTCAAGTCCAACAGCATGGCTGCAATTGCTTAGTCACAAAACTCTGTTGTTGCTCTTTGTGCCTGATTTGACTTAACCAGAATCAACAAAATGATGGAACATATTTCTGTATTGCATTCCAGTAAAATAATAAATTAAAGAAAAATCACAGTAACTGAGTATGCAGTCCAAGGTCATTGTAGATCACCAAAATATATTTTCAATGGGAGTACAGAGAAACATACCAGGCTGATGATCTGTCTTACCCTTGTTTTACTGAAATGTTTTTTAATGAAACTTCCAGTTTATAAATTCCATAGTTTGTCCTATAATATGTTGCATTGATTGCAATTGCTACTATTTGCATGAGCTATGCAAAGATAATTTGCACCAATCATGTGTGGCTTCTGCTTGAGCTTGTAGCATGTTCAAATATTTTGAACACACCTGATTTCATAAAATCTTTACTTAGGAAGTTCAGGGTACTTCGGCAGTACAACCTCTTTATGGGAGCAACAATGCTGTTTAAACCGTCAAATTGTCTTGGCCATTCTTCCAGAATGAGGTTCAGTGCATGTGGCATGCAAGTCATACGAATGGCATCGGGAAACACATTGCTGAGAACAGATCTAACAGCCGTTTTCATTAAAGAAACATTATTGGACATTCAGCCAAGAACACAACCAAAATCAATATTCAGTAGTACCTTTTCTAACACAGGACTGAGAATGCAATAACACTAAACTTTATAAGGCCATTCAACATTTACCAGAAGTCATTTGTTCCTCACTATGCACAAAGGATGAATGATGGCAGTTGTGCTTCAATTGCATAAATCTACTGTTCCTTCCAACTACCTATTCACCTGATGAGCACAGACCAGCTGAAAAATATGCTCTGTGTTCTGGTGTGTGCTGGGAGAGATAATTATTACTGAGTTGTGTAGTGCTCAGAGGACTTCCACCTGCCTTTATATAACAGCATAAAAAAATCAGCTTGTAACAAGAACTATTCAAGGGGAATATCCACTCTCAGCAAACACCATAACAATAAAAATCATTGTATTTTTAGGAGTATGCTGCCCAGCATAACACCTGGTATTTTGTTTTCAACTTGTGCTCATGTCTTTTTCCCCATATTCAGTTTACTGATAAGTGCAGCTTCCGTTTAGCATAACCTGACAGGTTTTTCTTTCAAAATGCTTAAATACAGCAGTGGCAGGAGTTATACAATATACTGTCCTCAACAGGGCACAACATTCTTCATTCAGTAACAAACAATATTTCATACTACCTTTTTGGGGAGCAAGAGGAGGAATGTGCAAGGGCTTTGTCATTATTGGTTTCAGGGTTTTTTGTGTGTTTGTTTTTAATACACATATAAATTCATTTTGTGCCTATAATATATACATATATACATACATACAAGAAGATATTATATGTGTGTGTGTGGAATATGTAAAGCATTTTTCAAGTAAGACATTTTTCTAGCTCTGTAGAGCTTTTATTTATTGCATTGTTTCAGTAATGCACAGTGATAAGGCAGCTACTAGCTGTTTAGACCTTTTTTTTAAAATGAACTGACATCAAAAAAATTAAATAGTTAATGTTCCCTTTGATAAACACTTTCCTATTTTCTTTTTCTTAAAGTGTATTCGAATGAATTTCTAGTGTCGGTTCTGTTTTCTATCTGCCAATACTTCCCAAGAGAACTCCTGAAAGTCAATATTCACACACCTGCTGAAACCAGCAACTGGGAACTCCAGAGTATGCTTGTTGTAAAAACGTTCATAGTATTGTCTTTATGTAGTCTCTGTCCTTTCTTCAGTGTACATTGAAGGCAGACAGACTAGAACTGACTGTTGTAATCTTGATACCAAACCCCATCAGTACGCAGAATTCTAAACAGTTTAGACAAATGTTTTTACCCTATTCTCATTTGAAACACTTTTATATTTCCTGAAACACATACATGAAACATTCTCCAGGGTGAAGATGCATGCAGACGCATATATAGACATTATATATTTGCATGTATATGTATACACACAAATTTTGGTCTCATTAGTGACAGAAGAGCATGTCCTCATTTCCTGCAGGCAGAAGTTGAAGTGATAGTAAATCATAGAATCATAGAATCATTTACGTTGGAAAAGACCTCTAAGATCATCCAGTCCAACCATTAACCTAGCACTGCCAAGTCTACCAGTAAACCATGTCCCTAAGCACCACATCTACTTGTCTTATAAATACCTCCAGGGATGGTGACTCAACCACTTCCCTGGGCAGCCTGTTCCAGTGCTTCACAACCCTTTCAGTGAAGAAATTTTTCCTANCCTAATATACAACCTAAACCTCACCTGGCACAACTTGAGGCCATTTCCTCTTGTCCTATCGCTTGTTGCTTGGGAGAAGAGAGCGACCCCCACCCCGCTACAACCTACTACTCCTTTGAGGTACCTGTAGAGAGCGATAAGGTCGCCCCTGAGCCTCCTCTTCTCCAGGCTAAACAACCCCAGCTCCCTCAGCTGCTCCTCGTAAGACTTGTTCTCCAAACCCCTCACCAGCTTCGTTGCTCTTCTTTGGACATGCTCCAGCACCTCGATGTCCTTCCTGTAGTGAGGGGCCCAAAACTGAACACAGGACTCGAGGTGCGGCCTCACCAGAGCCGAGTACAAGGGGACAATCACTTCCCTAGTCCTGCTGGCCACAGTTTCTGATACAAGCCAGGGTGCTGTTGGCCTTCTTGGCCACCTGAGCAAACTGCTGGCTCATATTCAGCCAGCTATTGACCAAAACCCCAGGTCCCTTTCTGCCGGGCAGCTTTGTGGCTTTACGGCTTGTTTGCAGTTTTGTAACTTAGGAGTTTCCAAGCATTCTGTGATAGAACCATACCGTAAGACCTTCAAGGTGAATATTCTTGGACAGGTTTGGAGCAACAGACAACCATGTACTTTCAAGTAGATATAGACATATTGACCTAAGCAAAGCACTGTTTACACATTTATAATGACAAGGGGATGATGCAGGTTAGTGAAAATGGGATATTTGTCCCAGCTGTAAGCGTCAAATAATAGATTAGCAGTTTCCTGCATGAGGCCTTGCTATGCAGGGCCTTCTGGATGTTTGTGACAGCCTTGATTGAACAGTAATCAGACAAACAGTTAATGAGGGGGGTTATTCCTAATCCAGATGAGGATTTCACTTAGTGAAATCAAAGAAAAAGCATTTGAGATGCATACCAATACATGATTTCGGGCAAGAATACAGGAACAAAAACTACTGATAAGAGAAGCAATATCATATATACTGTGGATAACAGAAGACATTGGAATAGTAATTGAGACTCAAATGTAGGTGCTGAAGGATATATTTTGCTCAAAAAGGAACAGTTAAAGTGGTAGAGTAATACTTCACAGTAGTAACATGATGGGATACTGAAAAAGTAGTTTGCAGAACCGGTCAATTTGGAAAAGGATTAAAAAGTAACAGACAAAACATCAAACTAAGCTACAGACCACCAGGATCAGATTTCAATACCAATTGCAGTTGCTTTAATACTGTGAGAAGAATTGATAGTATTGGAAATGGTGATGCCATGGAAATTAAAGAAGATACGATAGCCACTAAAGTAATCACAGGATAAGAGAAACTAAAAAAGGTTCCAGTGTGAAAACCATGAAAAAGATGAATGCAATGCTGAGCTGCACCTGAGAACGTTCTAAAAATCAAGAAAATAGCAATGCTATTGAACAAGGTACTGGTAAGACATCTGTGTTCAATTCTTGTTACCATGTTCATGAAAGATTAAATAAACCCAGAAAAAATCAATTGAAAGTTACTAAGGTCATATAGGAATAACCTACCTTATAGACGTGTGGAGCAGAGGACCAGTCTTGCTTAGCTAAGAGGACTGAAAATGGAATGGACTGATATTTGCCAATAACACATTTAGGACAGAAATCCTTAGTGTCTGGTGAAATAAAAGACACTCTTGAAACAAGAAGGAAATGATCATAAATTAATTTTGACTTGAAATTAGAAAGTTTCTGACTACCAAGACAGCAAGGGTTTTGAACAGCCCCTGAACAGAAACTGTGGGAGTGAATGACTGCCTTTATGAATGGCCTTTAATTACCTTATTGTAACACAGAGATGGAGCTTGTAAACCAGGAAGTTCTTTTCTGTCCTTCCCCCAACTCCCTCCAAATAGAAGATACAGGGAATACAGGACAAAACAGGTTCAGAATACTAATAGATAAACTTGTAATTATCCTGTTATCTGTAAGTTTTTCATTAAGAAAACAGCAGTGATATTGTAAGACACTTAAAAACTCTAGTTCTGACAATTTTGGTTCCCAAAAGTATTCGGCAAGCAAACTTACTAAAGTTACATTTGGAGAGACATCTGACCATAAAATATAAAAATGCCAACTGCAGAAATTAAGTACAAGTAATCAGATGCATTTTTAAGAGAGTAATGAGCTAGCCTCTGTTCTTCTGCATCTCCAATATTACTTGGAAATAAGCAACTCAGTGATGAAATAAACATGGATACAAGCATCCTCGTTCAATATTATTTGAAATAAACCCAGTAAACATCTCTCTGGCCAAGCTAAACAGCATATGGATCCTTTGAGCACTTATGAAGAAACCTAGGAAATCAAAGCTTTGAAAAGAGAAAAATAGAATTCTCGTTTTTATAACGCAAAAGTTTCCTTCCACACTTGAAATGCAAACTTTATTGAAAATGCTTGCTTTTCTGTTGGATATATCAAAGACAGCACATTGGTTTTGTGTAAATTTCTACTTTTTCCATCAATAGTACCCAAATATCAAATTTGTCAATAACATGCAAAACCCAATTACGTTATATTTATTTGTCTAGCAGAAATTTCACTTTTACTTACTGATCAACTCTAAGATTTTTATTAATTGTATTATGAGCAAAGAGTGAATCAAATGATAATAAACTATCTTTACTCCAATATTGCAGTAAGAAACATACATGATATATTATTTACCTTATACTCCACTGACGAAATCAATCCAAATGTTATCTTGTGTTATCTCAACTCTTTACAATGTTAAAATGTCTGGGATTAATTTGTAGGATGAAATTATCACCAGGATTCCTAGCATCACCATATTAAGACAAAATCTGAGTACTTTGCTGCTGTGCAACAGCCTGAAGCAAACATCATTATTTTGGCAGGTCTAAGACTGACACGTAGGAAATAAAAATGGCAATGACCATCATCACACAAGTTTCATATTTCTGAAACAAACAAAAGCACCTTTGGCTCCGTTTGCGAAGCACCCCATAGAGAAGTGAATTTACAAAACTGCTAAGTACCTTCCTACCAAACACATGCTATTTAAAGATATGAGAAACTGTGCTCCTAAAAATCTCAGCTCAGGAGAACCTTGGCACTGAACTTTTTAGACAAGAGGGATAGACTCCACTTGGTTAATGTAATCAAATGAATTACCTTCACCAGAAAATGAATATTTAGGAAGAACTGTGTTCAAATCCAACCTCCTCTTTTTAGTAAAAACAAGGCCTGTTTTTATAATAAAATACTGTGTCTGAAAAAAAAGTGGCTTTTTATATGGGAAGGCACAGGATTAACTGTTCTGTCTCATCTTCTAAAAAAGCTGACATTGCGGCTACCAACATGATAAATAGAGTGACAGAGCAAGTGGAATACAGAGATGCTCTCAATCAGCTATTTTTATGCCTTATGCTTATTTAATTATCTAAATCAATGCTCCAGGTTTTAAGGATCATCTTTTAGCCTGACTGGGATAAGGGGTTAGCCATTTTAAAAAAACATTTTTGTAACTCCAACAGGATACCCTGAAATCTGTTACAGTATAAAGTGACAGTTAGATGACAAAGGTAACCCCCAATCCCTTTCCCCTCCAAATCATGCTTTTGTTTTATTTGTACAACATTAGTACATGCTAAACAAAGTCTATGGCAAATTAAATATAAATCTTCTAATGCATAAATGAAATGAAACGATTTAGAAATCTGTACCTCGTCTTCAAGGCAGATATCAGAAAGCAATCTGAAGACTAAAGGATCAAATATGCTATTCAAAATGTGAATAAAATTATTAGACAAAACCTGAAACTGGAGAGAAGAATTGAAATGACAGAATTTTACAGATTACTTTGCACAATCACAGCACTCAAGAAGAAAAAAGGATAGAAGAAGGAAGTTTAGAGTTGCTTTTTAGTGATTCATATAATACTGTTCCTTGCTTCTATATCTCTGTTTTGTTGTTTTGTTTTTTTTTAAGTAAAACTATTTCTCTAATTAAAAGTTATCTAGTCATACAACTGAATCTTAAGCTGCAGCTTTATAACTGTTTTAAGCCAGTCATGTGAGACTTCAATAAAACAGGAAGCACATTTTACCACTCCATTTTTTGGTCCCCATCACACTCCCCTGTGCTGGCACAAAGGTACACCTGAAGTTGTGTGATGTGTCAGATCTGGGAACTCATCTAGCTGAAAACTAACACAACAGTAAAATGCACAAAGGCTAATCATGAGAATCATGAAATAATTTGTTGCAAGGCACCTCTGGAGGTCACTTAGTCCAAACTTCTGATCAGAGCAGGCCCAGCTAGACCAGGTTCCTCAGGGACTTATCAAATTTAGTTCTGAGTATCTCCAAAATGAAGATTCAGCAACCTCTCTGTACAACCTGTTCCAGTATTTGACATAACAAAAAATATTTTACCATCTTATATCTAACATGAATTCCTAGTGTTCAGACTTCCATCATTCTCCTTACCTTCAAGAAGAGTCAGGCCCCATCTAAGCCTTCCTTTAACAAGTCTTCCATTCTTAAACATACAAACAGTTCAAAAATAACTCCAGTAATGCAACATAAGTGTAAGAAATGTATGGAGAGGAGGAGGCACTCCATTCCTTATAAGTGTGTGACTTGAATCCTTCTGCAATAACTACAACCCAGTGTATATTATATGGCATGTCTAAAGAGAAACAGTTTTCACACATTTCATTTTTGTGCTGGTGAGAAAGCTGGTGACACTGGACTTGCTGAAAGAAATGTCTTCCCGTGGATATGGTAGCCAAAAAAAGCACTTGGGCATGCAGCAAGGAAAGGGTGGGCCTGACCAAAGGGTCCTTGAGAGCATTTCATAACTTCAAAATGAAGTAATGATGAGAAGTAATGAAAGTGTCAAAAAGTGTTGGGGTATTTTTCCTCATTTATCTTAGACAGCAAAGTTTTAATCACAGGCTTGTTGTGTACCATTGAATTGTACCTTCTCTGAGTGTAGTCACAACTACTTTCTTGTCAATAATCTTATCATCTAATATACACATGCTTCACGACACATCAGTTTATGCACAGGAAAAACAGCCAGATCACCAGGTCTCAGTTTCAATGTTCTGTATATGATCCACAATGCAAATAATTTATGAGATCTTATGCATAAGACCTTGTCAGTTAAAAACCAATTTTGTCATGCTCATAGTTTGAAGTTAGCATTTATACCCTACAGAACTTCTGAAAACTTTCTATATTTGATTAACAATATATCTGATCATTAATTCATCTCAAATATGCCATTTTCTACAGCATAATACAGAAAGATCAACCTTTCCTTAATTGTGAGGCTGAACATTGATTTTATTCCCAGATACTGCAACTTTTTCTTATTTATAATGATATTAATCTTTAGCATATTTTTCCAAGGAGAATTCAGTGACACTTAAGTGACAGATTTATCAATACAGAGGCTTTTCAGCAACAAGCTAGCCTTGTTTATGAAAGCCATAAACAATCCAGTCAGTAACTGGTGTCTCAAACCATAATAACAAATTCACCAAGGTCCAAAATGTGTTTGTGTAGTTTATATCTACTTGGGATAACATTACACCTGTTTTACAGAACAAGGCACAAAAAAAAAGGCTAGAATCTCTAACTCTAGGCTAGAAACCCTAATTGGTTTGAAAGATCAGCTTAAGCATGATTTGAAATTGGCTTTTACTTTCTAAAACCATTCTCAAACCAAGCTAGCTATTTGTAAGTGTGGATATGCTATTTAGAGTGGACTTTTCCCTATGAAGCTACTGATTAAAATAGTACTATTACTGCTCCTCCCCATGCTCTTTTTTCTTTAATATTTAGCCACAGCACTAACCTATCACATATACTTTCCTTCTCCACTTGTACATCACTTGAAAGAAACTAACTTAAATCCAAATAAAAAATCTGAGAGATAAGCCAAAGATCATTCAACTGTAGCTTGCCACCATCAAACCTCTGACCTTTTATATTAACTTTTTTTGACAACATGTTTTAACAAAATAGTTTAATAACATTCTGAGCAATTTCTTAGTCTCTACAAGGTGCACAATATTTAAAGATATTCTAAACATTTTAGAGTCAAATAGACTACAAACACTACCAAATGCTATCTTCTTTATATCATTGGATATCAGAAATATTTCATTTGAAAATTCAGTGACATCTTTTTGGCTGATAGTTTATTTTTGTCTCACTCACGATCAAATTTTACTCTCTGGGACAGCACCAAAATTCATCCTGACCTCAATAAGACCTGAGTTCCTTCATTACAAGGAATAATTTGATGGGAGACAACTTCTGGAAAAAAAAATCTAAACATCCTGCTATTTAATTTCTTTGCATTAAAAAATATAGCAAAGCTTACTAAAGGTCTGTTGCATTCTAATTCTTCTTCCTACTCAAAATGACGGAAACAAACACACTGGAAATTGTCTTGGCTTTTTTTTTTTTTCTTCCATATATAAATAAGCTTACTAACTTCATCCATTGAGTGACCAAAGGCCAAGAGCACATATCACTGGTAAAAAAAGTGTTCTCTGTCTCTTTGGTTTAATTAGGTTGTGTCTACAATACCAAGTAAAGCAGAACAGTTGCAGCCTATCTTGAGAGTGAAAGAGTTTACGTTGAGGATTCAGTAAGTCCACTCTGCTCATGTTTTAAAGGTTACTACTCTGGCCTGATCTGAAACTTTGAAAATTTTGTTCATGATTTCATATTCAACAAACAGCTCCCTAAAGGGCAATGCATTCTTTCCTCCTTCTGTAATATTTATGAAATCAGACCAGCATCTAGAATGCAACAGATCCCTCAACACTCTACGAGTACATGACAGTACATTACAGGATTATAAAGACTTGAGAAAGCTTATTTTAACTGAGCAGTCATTTCAACAGATGCTCATGAAGTTTTCTTCTTATGCTTCCAAAGCTAAGCTAAAGCAATGCATGACTCAGCTGAAATATTTCCTTGATAGCAGTGGACTTCCTTTAAACTCAGTTTCAGAAAGCACATATGGGATACTGGAAGTGTTGAGCTTTATCCTGTTTTTCAACAGAAGATACATATATGGGGGTAAAGGGCGAGAAGCCACATTATTCCCTTTCTGGCTTCTCTTTCACTGTGTTCCTATGCCACCATCAATGTAAAGCATAAAGAGAACTAACAAAGAATAATACCAGCACCTGACATGGCCCCGTTGTGCCCCACTCTTCTTTACTGAACACAACAGTTGTAGAAGCAGACCATGACAAACTTCTAATCCCTGTTAATTAAATCATCCCAGAAAGACCAATACAGTGTTATCTTGACAACTTACTTGAGAATACTCCCATGTACCGACACAATATTTTATGTAGACTAACCACTATTTCACAGATGGACTCTGGTGGTAGTAATAGTAAATAAAAGATAAAATGATTAAATTATTGTTATTATGGAGCACTACAACATTGAGATTAACACACTAACTATACTTCCTTTGTCTATAGAAAAAAATTGTTAGAAATACTAAACAAGAAACTCCATTGACTGAGTATAGGTTTTCCCATTCCAAATGATCCAGAACTAAAAGAGGAATTGAAAAAGACATTGTCTAGATAATGATTTGTCTAAATGGAGTTACTGAAATCCAAATTTAGTTTCTGTTCTGTAGTCAAATAGCCTGTAGGTATAATATCTTCAGCTGGCACCAGGCTTAATGCTTTTTTATCGATCTGCCCATAGCTTAAGTGCACACGTAAGGATATGGATTGTTAAACAATTCTTGTTATCTATCACTGATTATGGAAATATAATACATCTTGCAGAAGCATCTGCACTTTCTCAAACATGAAAAGGTACTCAGAGCAGACCATTCATTTTATCCTGTGAACTCTCTAACACTTGTGGTATATTTTGTACACCAGCTAAATGGCAGAATTTATTAAGCACTGATTACACAACAAACCCCTTTGTGTTACAGCTTATGTCGTAAGCAATAAAGTATCATTAGATTATTTGTATTTGAGTTGCACTAAATGCAATTGTAATGTACAATTACAATTGTAATTAACGAGGTACGTTCAAATTCTTTGCATTTTCTTCTCTAAGATTTTTAGCTTCTCCTCATTTGAAGATTTCAAACAAAAAATAAATAGTAAGGGAAATATATTTCAAATTCACATTGAGTGGCAGCTTCTAAAGTCAGCCTTTGCAAAAGGTTTGGTAGAGCTATTAATACCACATGTTGAATATTTCCTACTCAGTGCTCTGTAGGAATTGAATTAATATAATTTTAATATTTTCTTTATACCTTTATCTCTGTGCTTGTCATGAAGACAAGAAGATAGCATTCCCAACATTGCGCCAAAGTTGCAAGAAAAAAAATATGAGGCTTTTTATAGTACCCTAATTTTGTATTTCTTTTTTCTCTCAGAATTTAATTCAGTATTCATGTTACCATTTTTACTAACAAACACCAAATCTGCAATGAGCTAAAAACATCATCTGTACCTTCCTTTTTATCCAAACACTGAAGGAAGTCCCACCTGAAGAAGTGAATTTCAACTCTGAATGTACTTTTAAAAGTTTATTTCTGCTAAGTGAGTAGGTTACCATCCACTACATGAATATAAGTAAAACAATAACATACACTACTGTCAAATAAATGAGAGAAATCCTGGCTAAATTAAGTCAATGGCAAAACTCCCAGTGACTTCAGTGGGGCCAAGATTTTACCCTTATCTTGTTGATCAAAACAATTATTTCACTGTTCAGAAGGATAAGACTGTCGTGCCAGACAAGAATTTCTTAATACAACCCATCATGCAGAGTCTTAATTGTATATACCTTTACAACTATTCCTTTTTCATTCTACCAAGGTAAACCATTGACTTGCCAAAAATATTACAACATAAGCGAACAGCACACACAACAAAGATCTTTCTTTCATCTTAGCGAAGAGCCAGATGGACCAAAGCTTTCCTGCATATAACCTTACTGCTGGTCTCCAAATGAATAATTATCACTCCCTTACCACTCCTAACCAATCAATGATGTTCATACCTGCAAAAGTGGCCAGCCTGCATTAAGAAAGGAAAAGTTTAACCCAAGAACTGAAGTGTTTTATTGATTTGTCATAGTCATGTTGCAGAAAGCTTCCTATTTTTCAGTAAGCCACAAAGAACATACCTGAAGGAGCATCTTCTACATAGCACAGACTTACATTAAGAGTAACCTAACCATGAACAGTATAACTAAACACCTCTTATATTTCTACACAGAGCTTGTAATATACACTGTAACTACACTAAACAAAATGATCTCATGTATATGCGAATCAATAGCCACAGAGAATCAAGTTATCCACACGAGAATTAATTCTACACTAGACTAAAATAAAACTCTGCTTTTCATGTGCTGCAAAGATGACCTAAAACAAAGGTTCTTTTTGGCAGAAAGATACCTGTAGTTTTATCCTAAAATATTAGGGAAGTTTGTTTTAAAAAGATTGTAGAACAAGCACTTTTCCCTCAATAACTAATTATATTAAATAATCAAGCAGAACTCACTAATTTGCTCTCCTCAGACTTGGAGAGTATTGTAAAGTATTTAATTTTGTCAATATAGTGTCTTTGTAGGAAAACATGTCAGTTATTTATTGCCACAGGCACCATAAGAACCCGTCTTGCTTTCAGAAGAACTTTTAGATCAAAGTCCACTGGATTTTCCTGTGTTCCTGTAATCTTTCTATCTATAACACATAACATGGCCTTTGCAAGGTTTGAACCTCTAATTACCTTATAATAAGATTCTGGGTTGACCCTACCTTATATTACTCCATAGAATTTCCTTCTTCTCAACAGTTTATGGTAGGAAGCAATCAGACCCGGCATATCTAACAATTTACTCCATTAACTTTAATCTCCTGCTTAACTCCTAACTGTCATATTATTGCCTGCTTTATCAATCACCTGATTCAAATGAGAATCTCAGGTTATAACTTCATTTAAGTATCCCTGAACAGCCACTTAATACCCCTAATGACTACTTTGGTTACAAAAAATGCTCTGCAGTTTAGAGAAGACAAAAACCAAAGAGAGTTACCAAATCATATGTATTTAAATATATTTTAAGATTGGAAGGAATACCCTAATCGTTTAGCCAGACTTTACTCTGAAATGTTCTCCACAAGTTCCTATATGCAATTCAAGAATCCATTTATTTCTAAGCTGCTTTCAGGAATGTCACCAGCAATTCTTTTCACCAGGAAAAAAAAACAAACAAACAAAAAAAAAAAACCACCTTTTTCAACTGAAAAGTTTATTTGAAAGTGCTAGAAGAGACACATGCTTATCAGTACTCTGATGCAGTTTTAAGATAATAATGAAAGATTTCTCGGTACAGCTATAAAATTTAATATAGTTCAGCACCACATAACTTACATTAAGAAAAGGTTGTTCATAATATTTATTACCCTCTAGTTCCACTATTTCTGTTCAGCCATCTATTTGAATTGAGGCATCCTTCATCATCCATATACATAAGACCCTCTCTTTGATCTCTAATGGTAAATTTAAGGGCTGAGTAAATTTTCTTTGAAATGCACAGTGTGGCACAGCTGCTTATTGTTACACAGAAGACAGTATGTCATTAAAATGGAAACTCAATTAATACAGTGGAACATCCCCCTAATCATATCCCAACTTTGAAGTAATACCACTTTTAGCAATATCTCTAATTTACAGTTAACTACTTCTCTTCAAGTGGAAAAATAGTCAAGTATTGGTTAAGGTCAAAATTAATACACTATATTTTTCATCAAAAGACAGAGATACTGGCAGTGCATTCTGCTGTGGTATTCGTACTTACAGCACATGACAGACACCCAACAGAGATGCATCCTACTATGTTAATTGTATGAAACTCATCAAGCCTGCATTTTTTTAATTTTTTTTAATTTATTTTTTTTTTTAACAGTTTGCTGGGGGTTTATATAGCCCTAACAAGAAACTAACTGAGCATTATTTACTTAACTAAGCATTATTTTTATTAGTGCTTTAGCAACATTCTAATTAGCAGAGGGTGAGCTAAATCTTTGTGTCAAAGTGTAACTGAATCAAAACAATCTTTGCAATTCAAGTTTAAGTAGCTTTTCATTTTTGCTTACCCCCTTATCGCTATTTTAAAGGAACTAATTTAATACTGGCAAATGTGAAAATTCTTTAAGAAGCACCTTATGTTTGATTTCATTACATTTTCCAGCCGAAATACCAGATGAAACTGTCAAGTCGGGTGAATCTGAATAAACACAGGGGCAAAGGAAACGTGAATTTATGAACCTTGACTTACCCCACAAACACTGGCTGAACCATCCATACCAATTTCTTGAGCAGACTACCAGCTGACTACTCACAAAGCAAAGTGATACAGTCATAAAAATGACTGGTCTTCAAAAATGCTACAGTTCTTTAAAAAATTAAGAAAAAGAACGGTAAATTTAATACTGATAATGCACAACTTTATAACACTGTTGGACACTGGGATTCAGGATGAGGAGCTTTACAGCAGCCAGGTCTGCACCCTACCTGTGCTGGAGGTGATCACTCAAAAATTAAAAGGGAAATTAAGAGAGATTCTACACCTCACTGAGTGCCATCCATAACACAAGACACTACCTTAAAGTGCCACTGTTTTCATTTTAGGTTGATATGAATAGGTATGAGCTGTGCATGCATAGGCACAGGCTGTGCCCCGTGCTCTCTAAAACCCATGCCGTCCAACCACATCTACTGCCAAGTGCACTGATCCAACCACCCAGAGGCAGTGAAAACCACCCTGCGTCACCAGATGGATCTGGCTGCATTATCTGTTCCCTGAAGTTCAAGAGTTCTCTCTCAAAATGGTGTAGTTAACCTCAGTGAATTATTCTTTAATTGTAGTGTAGTTTTCTGTTGTAGCAGAAAAATAGCATTTATTAGGACAGACAGTCCTGGCTCTCTGAAACTCACAGACTAAGAAAATTTTAGCTGAATTTACCATAAGATCGTCATCTTAAGCTTTGTTATCCTGTATTTATACATTTTGAAAATAATCCTTCCAGTATGGAATTTGTCAAGCTTAGACTAAGACTCAAGGCAATTTCTGCTTTAAATGTTAAAGCCAATCTTTTACCTACTAAAGTTAGAAGACCTTTAAAACTGTTTTTTCTGTTTCAAAAAAGCATTGGGAACTTTTCTGTGTGCAACTCAAAACCAGCTGTACTTTGTAAGTGAAAACTTTCCAAGTGCCTGGCTCTCTGCAGATTTTTGGCAAATCTATTTGAAAAATTGAAAACTGGGAGCCTGAGCCAAAGCTTACTGAAGTCTATGGAAAAACTCCCATAGATTTCATCAGGATTTGGATTAGGACCTAAAAAAGTCTAAAGTAATTGAAAAATCAGTTCTGCATGTACGAAATATGTAATTTTCACTAGGTTTAGATTTGTTAGACTCCTTTATGGTAATGTAGAAGTGCAAATACATTATAATTGGTGTTAGTGATGTAGATATAGTTTTGCACTGCTAATTCAGCATGGAATTCCACAGCCTTGCACATGTTACTTACACTCCCTGAGTGATAAAATTGATTAAATCAATCACGTGCACAAACATTTTACTTCATTTTAAAAAGACCTGAATATTGAGGAAAAACATTAATACCATCATATCTTGAGTGATTTTTTTAAATTCAGGACCAAGTAAAATATGGAGTAAGAGTTTCCCTTCAAAAGCTGTAGGCCAAGTTCAGTGATAACATAAAAAAATCATGCAACTAACAAACTATCTCATTCTGGGCACACTTGCTCCAAACAGCTTAGAATAATGTAATACTACCAATCTCAGTTTATATTTATCTAATTTATGACATCATAGGAGAAGAATCAGGTTTACTCAACCTAAATGTGTCAGAAAACAAAGAAAAGTACCAAATGCAAAATGAATGAGCTGTGGTGCCTGAAATAATGGCTACAGCATCACCTGACATGTAAACAGTTGCATCTCCTCTGACTAAAGGATGTCACTTCCAACTAGAAGGAACTGAATAAGCCATTAACCTTGACATATTCTGGCCTGAGTTATATATGATGCAAAATGAAATATTTAGTCAACTTAAGTGTTGCGCACACACACAACAAACAAACAAAATACCAGTACAGGCTCCGAAAGAACCTTTTTTCAGCATTTTTGCAGCACCCTTTAAGGGAGGTGAGTGACCTGACAGATATTTACTCTGCCTCACCCCTCTGTTATGTCTCTCCCCCAGTACCTTTTTGTGGAAGAATCTGCTTTGTCATGTCTGTACTTGCGAAAAATAGACAATTATTGTAATTTTGTGGTGGTCTTGTCTAGATAGGGACTGAAAAGGAGAAGTAACATCAGTTAAATGGCAGAAATAATCATGCTCTTCAAATACCTACATCTCCTGGGCAAATAATGAGGCATTCTCTGTCATATAGGTTCTCAAAACATCACAGGAAACCAAAACTTAAAGGAACCGAGGAAAACCTGTTAAGCAGAAGTCCATAGTATAACTGGACATACAAGACAGACTCCTCATTAGTAGCACACATTAAATAAAAGGATTATGCTACATTATTAGAGTAAAAGTTTGGCTTTATTTAAAAACAGATTACATCATGTTACACCCTTCTAAAATAACTGTCTAGGTTGTTTTGTTTGTGTGTTTGCTTTACTCACTATTGTTGAATCTTCTGAAATGTCCAGAGGCTGTACACTTCCTACTTTAGCCACACATTGCTTTTCTGTAGCTTTGAGCAATTAACTGCTTAGTGTGGATTTTAGAAGTTTATTTCTGCTTATGGTCTCTCGAGGACAAAGAATACAGAATATAAAGCACAATGACAAACATGATCATTAGGGAAAATTCTTTCAACTGACAATCGTTTTCACCAAAAGCTTACCTCAATATTATGATTTTTTTGTGACCACTTAGGGTTAAGTAGGATGTATTAAAATTTAATGGATTTCAATGCAAAGAGTCAGCAATAGAAATGTACACACCAAGGCACTAATGTGTTGATCCAAACTGTACTTAGATGAGGCAAGCTGGAACTGCAACATTGCCAGCTAAATTTCATAGTATAACAAATGAATGAATCCCAAATCTCAAGCGGGATTTCTTTTTTATTCATTATGCATGACATTTTCCTCTTTAAATTATTCATTTTTTAAAAAATGTTATTGCTTTAGCCTTCTTAACCTTTGCACTCTTTCACTCTGTGGTTTTTGCCAGCTGTAATATCAATTGAGGAGGGGAGATTTTCCCAACTACATAATAAAAACCTTTTCACAACCTTGCATACAAAAAATGTGCCTTGCTACCCTTCCATCTTATTTTGCCTCTTTTCACATTCAAAGATAAATAATTTTTAAAATAATTCCAGTGCTCTACCATTGTTTGTGTAACCCCTGAAAATTAACCACTTCAAGAAAGCTACCAAGTCCAGTAGCGTGATTAAATTTGACTAAATTCATGAAAATTAAAGACCACTCCAGACATTCTTCCTCATTCTCTTCCCTTGTCTGATGTTCAGTTCCCCATTTTTAAATGTGTTCACCTGAATCATACAGAATGATATAAGAATAGGCTGCAAGGCAAGCTGGCTCACCAATATCTAGTAATCTGTAATCTGTATTTTAAAAATAAAACACCTAAAAACAACTGTAGGTAGGAGCTACAGCACAAGACTGCAAAGCATTATACTTCAATTCTATTTATTCAGGTTTTATTGGCTCATGGTGTGACCTTGGGCACATCACTTAATTTCTGTAGAGTTCAATTTTCCATTTCACAGAATTAAATTACAAAAGCTACTAAAACAATGGAAATAAAAGTTTTAAAGAGTAAAGTTACAATGGAAATAAGTTACAAGGAGCAACGATTCACATCAGAGAGCCAAACAATCAATGTTTCTGGCTCCACCAAGCTGTTCTTAGGCTTTTCTTGAGCAACCAGAAAATCTTGTTGGTGTAAGCACTCCCAAAATTCTCCCTAATGATTTGCTACTCCCCTTCCTTTTCACTAAATCAGCTTTATGGGGCAAGGGACATATTTAAGTTTCAAAAATAGATCCCAAATAATTATTTTAAAATGTCTGATACATTACTATTTGCTTATTTCTAAGCTTTTAAATTAAGATAGAATGGTTTATCAGGAACAGCCGATAAATTTCTGCAAGAATATTTTAAATATGGAGAACTAGAAGTCACGCTAAAGTTGTACCACTGTATCATGTTGCATATTGTGCCGTATCGTGTCTCATTATTAGCTGGCATGGCACAATACAGCAGAAGTGCATGGCAATGCTAGGGGCTGTAAGAGTTACGGCAACTTCTTTGTTTTTATTATCATTCTTATGTGATTATTATCTGCAATTAGATGGAGAACAGAAAGCTATGGGCTCAGCAGTTCAACCACGCAGAGCTGCACAAATTGGATACAGAAGCACACAATGATCATGCTGTTTATGGATTTAGTCTCTTTTATGCCTTTGTCAAACCCTCCCAGAACCTCTTTGCTTGATAGAGCCACTTTAGTACCTCAGGGTTTTCTCTACAGCAACTGCTTTGGGACACCCAGTTTGACAGCTGACCAGGAGAATGGTCTTCCTGTCATTTTATTGCTACCTGTCACAGTCAGAGCCATTTATCACAAGCCACCTGAATGAGTAAAGTTACTTGCCTTGACTATCACAGTGAAGAAACTGTGCATATAGTTGCGTGGACATCAAAGGGCACATTACAGAGAAGGAAACCAATGAAATGTAACGCATAGAGGAGAAATGCAAAAAAAAAAAAAAAAATTAGAAAAAAATGGAGAAGCCTGAACAAAGCCAGACTGGTAGAAAGGAACCTTACTAGAAGGAAGAACTATGGAAAGTATGTTTAAGGGCTTGATCAAACAAATCAATAGGAATAAACCTCTGGGTACATTTAAGGGAAAGAAGTCCTCAACAAACTGAATTTCAGTGAGAAACTTCTATTAAGGTTTAGATTCCTGAGATCACAGACAGATACAAATGTCTTCTAGGTCACTCCCAAGGCACTTTCTAAATGTTACTCTGTCTCACGAAACAGTGGAAACTGGCAAAAAAAAAGAAAAAAAAAAAAACAAACACTGTGAAAATGATGAGTAAAATGCTGGATCTAATTTGGTTAATAACAAAGTTTCCAGTGACCTCAGTGGACTACCAGTTCCATCAATCAGCACTGACCAGTCTTCAGGTGTACAAAACCCTTGCAGTACTTCAACAAACCCTGTGAATAAAACTTTCCTTTCACTTTTCCTTACACAGATTTAATGAGTATTGTTGAAATGCTTTACAAATATACAATACATTTAAACTAATAAAGGAAAAATCACCTAAAAAGCATTATTTTTAAGGGTTACAAACAAAAGTAGTTTAGTATGTTATTGCTACAGAAAACACATGGAAAACATTTTACGAGTCACATTTCACAATGAACTGTAGTCTTCTGTAGAGATAACGCTGGATTTGTGTCACATCTATGAGAATTAATAACTTGGCACTTTTTATACACTTCTCTGCATCCACACAGAGTGCTATACAAAGTTGTCAATGCACTATGATCTCAGGCTCACAATAATTAAGTTATGGGAAAAGTTTTCAAACTGTGATCAGTCAGCCTCCGGTGATTTAGAGAATATCTGCTGGTAGTTCAAAAGAACTGACTAGTCCTCCGGGCTGTCTTCCCTGCCCTCTTCAGGCTGCTAAATTACTTTTCAATATTTTTTAAACTAACTGATTCTAACTTTCCTGGGCAAAAAAGTTACTGCAGTTGCTACTGAGGTAACGTTATTGTTACAGCCAGGAGCTGGGAATCTGTGAGTAGAAACAACAGGCACTACATTTTGCAAGGCATTCTCTGCTAAAGTCCACACTATAAAGTTTGAGAATACCCAAGTTATACTGCTTGTTCCTTCCCCCTGATGACACCAATGAAGGAATTGCTAATTAACAGTGTAAGAGATGAATTTTCTACAACAAAATCCTATTTTTTTCAATTGAAAAAAAACACTATTAGTCTTTCTTTATAGTACAACTCTTTGTACTAAGAATTTTGCATCAACGTGCATGATTTTTATATATGTATAAAAAATAATACTGCTTTTCTAGGAACTCATATGCCTGTTTTTCCAATTAGAGTTGATAACCTCCTCAAGTCTAGTAGCGCATCAACAGAGGGTTCCTTAAGGAATGTGGCACATATGAGCTTCAATCAGACCAAGACCTAAAGAACACAATTTAAGGTTTTCAAAATGATCCTGCAAAATACGCAGACATTATAAGAGACCTCTAAAAGCTATAGAATTAATTCACTGCAGGTAATCAGGATTTACGCTATAAATTCTCACACTCATTAAACTCAATACATGACCACCTGGGTGGTCTACAGCACCTTTCCTCAGCACTTCCCTAGCTTTGACCCACACTGTGGGTTGGCACCATTCCCCAAGCCCCTCGCCTTCCCCTCATCCAGACATCTTTTCATTGCCAAAGGCAACACAGTGCCTGATATAGCCTGACATGGCTTGCAGTTACTTATGATCACATTTAGCCAATTATTCTGATCAATGTTTAATAAAGTTTATAGAACACTCTACATACTGGAAAACTATCATGTCCCTCCTCAACCTTCTCCTTCTTACTCCCCTCAGAAGAAATAAAAAAAAAAAAAATTGTTTCAATTAATTATATTTTTATGCTCTTCTCTGAATTCTATTCATCTAAGCTTTTCTTAAATTGTGTTACCCAATCTTTTCAACTGAATCCTCCTCACGAAGAATAGAAAGAAAGAAAGAATTATCTCTCTTCATTAACCCCATCCCAAAGCTGGAATTTGACTTTAATAGGATCATATTACTGACTTCTATGCAGCAGCTGGTCCACTATAACCCCCAGATCCTGTCCTATGGCAGTAGTGCTTACAGAATTGTTTCTTAATTTTGAACTCACTTGTCTGATTTTTATTTGCTAGAGTCCTTTGCACTTGTCTTGACTGAATTTCATCTTACTGATTTCAGATCATTCCTCTAATTCATCAAGATAATTCTAAGCTACTGCTCTTTCAGTGCGCTTGAAACTACTTTCAGCTTGTTGCAAAACCACAAATTTAACATTCATGCTCAGTGTTCCATCACTGAAGTCATTAAGGAAAATGATGAAGAAAACCAGACCCAGCAGTGACCATGTCATACTTCTAACATATACTTTTGAATTGACTACGAATATTGGTAACTGCTTTCTGAACGCATCTTTCAACTAGTTGCACGCTTAAAGATAGGCATCAGTTTTTTCAACACGGCTTTCACGCATTTCCTTTAGATTTCAAGGCACACCATCTTGACCATACTAAATATAACCTTTAAAAATCCAGTTTGTTGTTATACTGCTGCAAGGCCTGAAGGGTCATAGGCACTTTTAAACACTAAAAAAAAAAATGTTGCTATGGAAAAAGGAGTTTCCAACATTAAGAAAAAGAATGGGCTTAAGAAAAAGTGGCATTGAACAAAATCCTTAAGCTAATGACAGCCACACTACTGAACAATTATGGGACTATATTTCGGTCTAGCCTGGTCTGAAGCTTGGACGCACAAACTCATTCCTTTCAGGTGAATCTAACCTGGGAGATGAATGCCAGGAATGCACTTAAAGCACTCTGACTGCTACTGGAGGATCGGTACATTGGACAGGAACAGAGCTAGTTCAGAAAAATCCTCTCTGAAATGCATACAAGTCATATTGTAGGCTTCAATTATTTCCCTCTGCAGATCTGCTTGGACCGCACTACTTGCTAATGTAGAGAGAGCCACTGAAAACCACAACAGGTGACACAAGACAACATGCATGTTTTAAAAGCCTCAGAAAAATCTTACTCTTCTGAGCAAGCCCCCAGTTTTCTTCAGTCTCTGACCAAAGGCAATCAAACATCCACATTGTTTCAGAGCGTACAGCACATCCTGCTAGAAAGTAACTACTTAAACACTCTGCTATTGTAAGCATATGGCAGAAGTATTTCTTTCTAATGAGGCTGTCCTACAAATTAAGATGAAATTCTTTAAGTATAACATATACCTGACCTTAGCCCTTCCATGCTTTTCCAAAAGCCATATTGTCTCCACAGTTAACAAGTAAATACATAAATATATGACCTTCTTCTCTGGGCTGTAGGCTGAACTCACGGTGAAAATAAGAAAGTTATATTTGTTTTTATAACACTTTCTCTAAATGATACCTTCTCTTGACCTTCTCAAGCGTTAGCCTAATTAGGTCATAATTTTGATTCTTTATTAGGTGATTTGATATTCAAAATGGCTACACCCAAGAGTCAGCAATTTTGAACGTAAAATGATTTAGTTTTGAATTAATTTGGCAATCTGTATTTGGATTACAGATTTTAATTCCTTTTAATGTAAATCATGACCAAAGGGCATTTCATGTATAGGTTAAATGGTTTATGTTGGGTGAGACATTGCTATACGAGGTCTCAACCAGCCACTTACAGGTACTTAGTTTTTCACTATTCGTCATATGAAATGTTAATCCTGATTCCATATATCATCAATACATGATTAACGACGCACAGTCAATTTGCTTGTATTTTGCTTGGAATGTAGTTCTTCCTTGTACTATTTTTATTTTAGAGGTAGTATAATTGTCTACCTGTACCACAGTGGGAAAAATTATGCTAGTACTTGTTATTTATGCCTTCTTCTTGTTATTTTGGCCTCATGTATTAAAAAAGAATGGGGTTAGCATTTTGTAAGTTCTAATCTTTATATATGCAATGTGGAGGGCATGACCACACTGCTTTCTCAAGGTCCTTCATCAAGAGTAAGATATCTTCTAATTTTTATACAGTCTTCAGAAACTTTACTTCTTTCCTAAAACAGTAAAGAGTTGTGATCAAAATGAACAGTCTCCCGATCTCAATAACACTAGTAAATTGAACAGGCAGAAGTGAATTTCCTTATTAAATCATTTCCTCCTTAGCTTAGGAGGAAAAAGATGAATGGCAGCTATTTACACCTTTTTAAAATTCTTACAAGGAAAAATAATGCCTATATAGTCTTTTCTAAGTTCAACAAATGAAATACACTTAACATATACTTTAGTCTCTCAAAGAAATACTAAGAAAAATATGTAAAACTAATTTGATATTTATTCTGGCTCACTTCTTCACTTCATGTGATTGTCAGTCCACTTACAGATAAGGGCATAGTGTAACACTAAAGAGAAATTAATTAAATAGTTTCTGCCATTGCACAGTCTTTGGCCATTTTACCAAAGCATTTAGATTACCACATGCAAAGAAGGGTTGTACATAGTAATAACAAGGATTTCTAAATGAATTGCTGAAACACTGCACGGGCCATTCAGATTATATTAAAGAGGAATTAAATTATTCTTTGTAAGGCAAGAAAATAAAATATAGGAAATCAAGATACTGCCCTAACAACTCCAAACTTGATCAAAACAACACCCACAAAGACAAAATATTAAACTCAATTTTAAGCATGAAGTGCACATACAATACATACTTTTCCCTACATTTGTGAAGACTGCTGTAGGTGAAGGAGGTCATTGAGGCCTAAGACCATAGTGAGATGATGTGGTTTAGGAGACTATGAAGCTGAATGAGCTTCCTATCTAAACACAGAACCGGTAGATGGAAAAATACAGTGTAGCCAAGACAGCAGAAGTATCTGATGTTTATTAAGATCCCTTCTGACCAACTAGAGAAGAAAGGCAGGAAGAAAATGTCTTGCAGCAGAACAAAGATTCTAGCCTTCAGAATCTTCTAAAAAGGTGTAGTTTTGCTCCCGCTGTCAACTAAAAAGCAGGAATACAGAAAAAGGCATGAATAACATTTATTTCAAAAAAATGTAATTCCATGATTTTCATTTAAATCATTGTGCAGCACTGGAATCTTCTCTACATTCCTTCTCTAAATGAGAAATATCCTTCAATATATCCTGTTTAAATTAATTTGATCATTAATTTCATGCATCATCTACCCAACTGGCACTTTCTAAGGTTGCAGATTGTTGTATTCAGTTTTATCACTAGCTTATAATTAGTCATATGCATGTCATAAAGTTGGTAACACAACTACAATAATTTCTCAATCAAGAAGTTAGGATTTATCAAGAAAATGGAACTTCTCACTCCTCACCTTTCCATCAAGTTAGAAATGCACAGATGTATATATATAATTTATATACATGCATATATATAAATGGAAAGTGCAATAAAAAAAAAAAGTGAGTTTTTAGAGTATTATAAGTTTTTAATAATTAATTTTTTAGAGTATTAAGATGACCAGAGGGGGTACATTTGTTCCATAACTATTCATGTGCTCTAGGATGAGGAATAAGTGGCAAAACTGAGCTAAAACTTTGATTTAACTTTGATTTAAGATTATGTTATTACCTAACACGTTCTATTAGTTAACAACATAACCAGTGTTTGGTTTCCACAACCAGCGAATAAAAAGCTCCAAACACAACCAAGCGTGCATCATTTTTAATTTTTATATGCATATACATGTTTTGAATTATGAACATGAAGTTCATGTCTTACCTGGCACAGCAGCAGTTTGCTGAGTAGCTGTGTCTGTACTCAAGGAAAGGCGACCACCTTTGGCCAGTCTATCACAGAACAAGCTGATATTCTTCTTAAGTCTGCTAGTATCTTTGGGAATGCTTAACTGGCTACCAAGAGTCAGGGCCTGTTCCTTATAGCTCTTCGACAAGCAAGTTCTTAGCAAGAAAGAAATGGTGGAATCCACAGTTTCTTCCCAACCCTGAATTAAAAGACAGAAAATAAAATAAAATAAGGTAAACTGTAATATGATATAGCATATTAAACACAATGTAACAAAACAAGGACTAAGAATTTTCAAACAATACTGATATAAAAAATATAATTTGGGGATTAATAAAAGTCATAAACATCCAGCCCTTCAGCCTGTACAGGCAAAAAATTCCCTAGCAAACCAGAAGGCTAGTTCTAATATTATTCAGAGAGAAATAAAATTTAAATAATAATATATGTACAGTATGAGACAGATAACGGTTAAATTCAGTAGCTGTATTAATACAATGGAAAACCAGAAGTCCCTGGATGCAACATTTGGAATTCAGAACAGAATTAAGATATAAATACAAACATTATAATGTGTTGTATATAACATCGTACTGAAGACATGTCAAGGCAAGGAAAAAATAGGTATCCAATTTTATGTTCTCTGGAATCACTGTCTAAATATGTCAGTAGCACAGAACATCATGCAGGATCCATTTATCAGGCCAACTAACTTTAATTAAGTTATGATAACCTCAGCAATAGCACAGGTGTGTTAGTGCTCTCAGGAACTGGGACCTAGATTTCTAACACAGTGTGAAGCTGTAAACGCTTAGGAGAAGAGCAGCTTAGTCACCAGTACAGTTAAAACAAGCAGTTACCTTTGGAAAAGCTTTCAGAAGAAAAAGCTACATTCAGTGTTATATTCAATACACATACTCCCACAACATGAAGTATTTATTCCTGCAACAATACCCAGTAAAAAAAAAAAAAATTCTTTCCCAAAAGACACCTTGAGAAGCACCTTTAAAAGTTAGGTTCAAGTTTGTACTCTGTACTGTGGTTTTCGGTGACACAAACAAATCAAAGATACTCCTTCATGTACGAACCCTGGATGGCAGAAGTCTTATTATTTGCAACAAAGTTATTAAATATCACATAGATTTTACACATTATCTCATTTATGCAGTGTGCAATGTAGAATTGTCTCTTCTTGATGCATTCCATAATCATAAATTACACTTTACTTTGAGGCCTCACAATTAATTTGAAATGCCTTCCCACAAGTTTGTCGCAAAGCTGGCTTGTGTTTTTCCTGACAATCTTATAGAGCTTGGACAGTGTTAGCCACTAACAGGAAGGGTTTTGTGGTCTGCTAATTTCAGGACTTATGACATCTCTTAGTATTCAGCTACTCGTAAGCAACTTTCATATATGTGCTGCTTACATGTATAGAGAAGTGATATTCAGTTGCTGCAGTATTAGTGTTGGCTCTCACAACAGCCCTGACTGGTTAGAACTTATTTTGGCAAGAATCTTTATAGACTTCAGAAGTCTTGAGGCTACAGGCTGGAACCACCCAGCTGAATCTCCTGTTAACCTAATAGAAGGCAACACAGAGGTAGTTCATTACATGGTGATTACTCAGGTACAACAAAAAGAAAGCTCTTTGAGGATCCAGTTGTGGTCAAATTAACCACAGGGTCTTCTAGTTTTTAAGATCTTTCTCATGATGCATTATTCTTGAGCGAAAATGACC
Source organism: Anseranas semipalmata (assembly GCA_013399115.1). NCBI lineage: Eukaryota > Metazoa > Chordata > Aves > Anseriformes > Anseranatidae > Anseranas > Anseranas semipalmata. The sequence continues at coordinate 39,784 of VXAA01002853.1, forward strand.
AGCTGAACGACAAAATCACCTACCTATCCAAAATTCCATGACTGGGCAAGTGTATCATCACTGGCCTAAGTGTTAGAGAACAATGGTGCCAACCCTGTCAGAGTTCACTGTTAAATAAATAAGGTCTGTGAATTTCTTCTCTTAGATACATATGGCTTTCGTAGAGGGTAAGGTACTAATTTTGACACTTAGAGAAGCAAAGGCCATCCTTCCTGACTTTGTTGCTTCCTAAGAACAGGTCCAGGACAGATGCTTACTTGTCAAGTACATCAGTGAGACTACATAGTCATATATACTTCATCCTTGTCCAAACATACACTAGTCTTCACAAACAGGGTCCTGAAAATGTGATATATTTGTATAAAACATTTACATTTTGCAGAAGAACTGGATCAACTAGTGAGATTTTCTTAGTCCACATTTGCCTTTCCTGGCTTAAAAACAATGACAACGTTAACCTATTGTCTAATCTGGATATTTTCACCCCCAAAGCATACAAATTAGAAGAATCGTGCCAGTCAGTCAGTGTTGAGGTAGCTTAACATTTTTCAAATATTCTAGAAAGAGTCCTTTGGAGTGTAATCCATCCACTGACCTGTGATGGTGACAGGAAATAATCTATTCTGCAGCCAATTTAAGGAGGTTAATGAGCTGGTAAATACTGTCTACATTCCCACATATTGGGCAATGAAACTTAATATGTAGAAAGTATCAAAAACAGTCAAGCCAGGCTCTCCTAATTATACTGCAAGCCATGAAAAGTACATCAACATAAACATAAGAATCTTGAGTTTCACTAGAAGACAAAGAAACACGTGGTTAACTGGTGTCGGCATACAGTAGCTGAGAAGCTGGCCAATATATTCCTCCAAATGAATTACAAAAATGCTTGCAAAAGGAGCATTTAAATAAGGAGAATGAAATACAAACTAATGAAATTCAGGAAATCCAAAGTGGCTAGTATTCTGTCCTTGGCTCACACAGGTATGTTTTACTTTGTACCATAACCTTAACATTTTCCAACCTTCATTCTTGTATTTAATTTCCATTTAAAACTTTTTTCAGCAGACCATAAAACTATCTTCGCCAAGTCAACGACTGTTGACCTAGTAAGTCCAGTCAAATCCAAAGCAGTCTTTATGTTTAGTAAAAGAGTACACAAAAGTTACCTCTGTATGAAAAAAATCCTGATGGAAACTTTGTTGAAGTGATTTTATACAAATAAGAATTAATGGCTTCACATAACACTGCATGTCAGCAATTTTTATTGGTGCAAGAATGGGGAGAACTGAAGCAAAAAGAAAACTTCTTCACCCCGTATGCGTTAAAAAGGCAAAAAGACGTTTGAAAGTGCAAGTGGTCTAGTCTAAAACACATACTGAAGAGTGATTCTACAGCCGTAGTTGTAATATTCACTAATGGCTTTTTGTTTAGCATTCTTGTATTTGGGGTCTGAAAGAACACCTTCAGTATAGGTGTGCTACCAGTAATCCATCATCCTACGAGCAAGCCTTGCTATAGCTGCCACAACAGAACTGAGCCAATACTCACAGAAAGAGATATTAGTAAATCAAGCAAACTCATCATATTGATTGTATCATCTGAAACAGATATGAAAATTACTTAATTCATTAATTTAACTTTTTAATTGGGAAAAACCTTGGCTTCATATTTTGCATATATACACTGTTATTTTTCTCTTGTAGATAATAGCTAAGTAGAGACTTGGCACTTTCTTTTAACCAAGTCAAATACACTGCTAGAATAGGAAGACCAGATGTAGATTTGTGATGCTAGCAGGACTGACTGCACTAGTATACACCACTTATATTCCATTTATGTTACTTTTAAGGTTTTTAAGGTGTCATAGCATAGCTGAGTGTGACAGTGATTACACATTCGAGCTCAGTTTGGCATAAGGTTTAATCTGGAGTACCTAATTCTTAGGAAGATTTAAAGGTGCTAGCATTTTGCTGAACATGAAGAAACCTCTAAAATAATGTTCCCTGCAGAGTAAATGATTAACCTACTGTTATTCTAAAATTCTAGACAATATAACTGGAGGCCCATCCAACATGCGAGACTTCATGCTGCAGATAAATTGTCAGGCTGTAGAAAGCATACAGATCCAGTGACACAATATGCAAGTGTGGAAGGGCAGACCCTGTTAGGAGGCACAGCACCGTAGCCTCCCACTCGGCTGCAAGACTCCGCTCCCCAAGACTTTAACTGGTCAACAGACAAGGTCAACTAGCCATACACAGGGTCGGGATCTCACAGGATTACAATGTTGTTCTTAAGATGCATGGGACATGCATATGCATGGAGAAGCATGAAATAGGGCCTGTTATCAGACTTGATAGGTTTACTCAAATATTTATAGATTCTTAGCAGATTTATACTTTATAACTGTCCACAAGCATCATTTTCTTAAAGTTTTAGATTCCCCTTGCCTCAATAGCATCATTCATAAATCACTGAAAGTTACTGAAATGAAAGATGAAGTATTAGTTAAGCTAAGTTGCTCTTACTGGAGGTCCAGTCAAAATCCTATTCAGCTGCATGGTACAGAAGTTTACAGTAGTTGGTTTCCATTGCAAACATATGCACAAATAATAGATAGGACTGAAAGTTACTGGAATCTTTGTTGTGCCTTTTACTCTGATAGAAGACCTTCAAACAGAATTGTTTGCCCAGAAGTCTAACAACATCAAAGACATTCAGAGCCAGTTCCATTCTTATACTAGGTAATGCAGAAAAGCAGCAACTTCTCAAAGAATGCTTGCTGATAATGAAAGCCCACTATGACTAAAAATAATTATATTTTTCTAAATGGTTAGATATAGTTATTTTCATGGCTATTTCTCATACCTACACAAATCCATTTACTGCAGAGCTTGCTGCTAAATCTCTTCATAAGTCTAAAGTCAAGTAAAATTCACTCAAAACTCTCCACAGAAAACACGTTAGGCAGGAAAGTGCAGCATCGAAATAATATATAGTCTATATAATAATATATAGAAAGAATAGATAGTCCTACTATCTAATAATTTAATAATAGATAGTATCTACTAGTCCTACAAATGATAGTACTACTTCGGGCACAGTTTCTCCAACCTGGAAATAACCTGGACAGGGTTTCTGGGTGGGGAAACAGAGTGCACTACAGGGAGCAGAGCTGGAGGTGTAAGCAGAAGGAATTGGCTGCTGTAAGAGCTCAGGAATAGTGTAGGGCTGAGGACATTCCAAAGAAAGGACGGAGAGGACAATGTGCTAAGGGGGAAAAAAAATGTGTCTGTTGGGAGATTAGTTCAAGAACAACTGCTTTATGGAATGAACAGAACTCAGGACTGTGAAAATTGAGAGAGCTATAAGTTAATACTAGCTGTCTTAAGTGTAAATAAATCATTCTAATGGCACACCAGACAAACTTGAACAAGACTGCTCCTAAGTTGTGTTCATGAGCCAGACAGACATTTGATTCTGTATCTTAAGGGGTCACTCTCTCTCTCAAAAAGCCTGACTTTACCTTGAAAGTCTTAATTGCTGTTAATGTTATTATTCCTAAGGCAAGAGCCATTTTCATGTTGCCTATGAAGTAATTTATCCTACAGTGATAGCCAAGACAGCACTGAAAGAATGCAAATGCAATGTAAAACATACTGCAAAAACTATGCAAAACCGGTGCAAGCCAAATTATGGGAATTCTTACAGCTGTTAACTCAGGAATTTGCCTGGCTATATCTTATTTCTTGATTTTAGTCACAATAATGATTTTATCAGCTCTCAACAATGTTAGAATACTTGGAAACTCACCTTACTGAACAAAAGAAAACCTTGGCATTTATGCTTATCTAAATCAAAAAAAAAAAAAAAAAAAAATCGGCTTCTATACCTGAAAGTCCTAATATATCAGTCCTATATCTTAATTTACAAGAAACACTAGCCATATGTCTCTCAATACTTTGATTTCACTGTGATTTAAAAAGTTATCTTAGTGTTACACACACAAACTTGTCAAATCACTAATCCACAGCTACTGAACTGGTACATCAGCAGCTTCTGCCAGGAATTTGCCATGCTACCAGTCATCCTATCTCACATTCTTTAAGCATATCCTACATTTCTAATGTGTCTATTTGTTTCTTGAACAGCAGATAACAGCCATAGCATCCATGAAGACAGTATGCAACATTTGCCTTTTCTGCCAGAACCAGAGCTGACAAACTGTTTCCTTGTGTGTGTCCCTGAAAAAGGCTACATCTATATAGCATATGTCACTTCTGGAAAAAAATGCATGAAGAATATTACTGAAGTCTTAACATATTAACTTTGAACACACAGTCTTATTAGACAACGTATTTTTTTAAGATCCATTTAAATTGGTTAAAGAATTATCCTTGTAACAATATAACAACAGTTTTGTTCTTCAACATCATGCATTAAAAATGACATTCAAAATTTACACTAGGATTGTCTAGAATTTACTATTGTAAAAAGAAGGAAAAAAAAAAGAAAAAAACACAAAAAAAACTTACTTATTATAGCAACAACAACAACAAAAAAAAAAAAAAACACCACTGGAGTACCTAAAAAGCAGGGAAATAGTAAAATCCTACAGACTAGTGGGATTCTTCTACTCTGATGAAAATCCAGACAAATGACTCAAGCTTAAATACATTCCAAATCTATTACATACTTAAGAGGAACATTTGTGGTGAACACACAATAGAAAAAGAAGCAACCAAAAAGCAAGTTCTTATACTCATTCTGCTCTCTCTAATCGTATCTTCCTTTAATCAAATCTTATGCATAACATCCATAAGGTTATCTACTAATTTGATTTTTATTTTTATTGGCATCTAAAATAATTAAATTATAATAGGAATTTCCAGACTGATGAAAGCAATATCAAAGTGAGGATATAGCTGAACATCCAGAACAGTTAAAACGAAGAAAATTAATAAGACACTTAATTCTAGAAGAAGTTACAAACAGTAGGTGAATCAATTTTATTTTAATTCAAGGAAAGATAATTTTAGGCAGAAAAAAATATCCTTATTTGTCATATAGTTATTCTGAAGTCTTAACTTACTGTGAAGAGCTACATCATAAACTCATAAATCTTATTAAGGATATGGAGTCATCATGCAAGAAATAATCCCTACTTCAAATAAAAATTACTTTTTACTAAAAACACAAGGGATATAAGATACATGCAAAAACTGGGAATGTATAAGGTAACATCTGAATACCTCTGACCACAAGATGTCATCTCCTGAACAATCAGTCTCTGTAGGGATCATGATGTAACAGATATTTAAAGTATAAAAGATTAAAGAATCTATGAAGAACAACAGATAGAAGAGTACCGAAAGAAATCAAATAATAATACAGAAAAATTTATGAGACCTCTTAAAATATTTATTGAACTAGTCTAAGTTTTTGATTATAGCACAACAGATCCATGCAGAGCTATTAAACGGCATATTAACAACTATTCATGATAGCCACTGTCAGCATCTAATTCAAACAGTAATATTGAACTGAAGTAGAAAACTGCAATTATAATAGATTTTTTAAAAATCCTTTGTGAATAAATTGGTTTGGGGTGCTTTCTTTTTTGTTGCTGTTGTTTGCTTGTTTGTTTTTTGAAGTCTGTCACATATACATTTGTCATTTCTGCACTGCTGTGCTGTAATTGCAAGTGACAGTAGGAACAGCATCTTTAGCTGTTCAGTGTAGAAATATTTACTTAATAAAAATTCCTGCAGCATGAACAACTCTCTACAAGAACTGCTCATTGTGAGTTCTGCTTGGTAAATGCACATTGATATCCTATGGCAACTTCACCTGAAAGAATACAGTACATAAATCTTTATGATAGATTCTTTCCTGAAAAGTACACTTTGTGTTTAAAAGTTTATTATTCCTCTGGTATTTTTGCCCTCTCAAGCACAATTCACAAACCACTGAACTCGTCAGCACAAAATATAAGACTAAGAGTTTTTGGAAGATTCTATTACGGATTTTTTTTTTTTTTTTTTTTAAATCAAGATTTTTTGAAACCTCTTTCTGTAATGTCTTCAGGTATGGAAGGAAAAGCTGAAACACATGTGCCTTGGAAATCTAAACAGTATTTTTAAGGCTATCTTACAAAACATGCAGTATTTGCCTTTTAAGAATGGTGTTCCTAAACTAATATTTTACGAAGGTTTTCTGGAAAAATCATAATGCAGAAAAGCAGAAGTATTAAAGGAGTGGATGTTTCAGGAATCTAGCAAACTGAGGGTTACTCAACAAAGGTTCTGAAAGCTGCATTCTGTCATGACTATGATTCAAGATATTTTAAAATATTTTTCAAGTACAGTCCTGAAAAAAGTCCTGCTCACGGAAACAAATTATGATTATTAGCAGTTGTAGGATTTTAGTGTATTGACAAAACTGCATTCTTTAGGACAGGATGTTCTTCATTCACATAGAAATACTTCCAAAATTAGCTTAGAATTAGATCAGAATTAGAATAGGATTAGATCAGTATTTTTCTTCTTAACAAGTAACATCTATATTGCCCAACTCCTCTTTCAAATTGTCTCATATCTCATAAAATCAGAATAACACACAGTGCATCCTAAAAACTGCTTTCTATTATTTTATCTCAGGACAACAGTGAAAGTTTTGAAGATCTTTAAGGCATGGTGGGTGTTTGTTCCCTTTGAGAAGAGGATATGTTTTCCAACAGATAAATTCTAACCATCTAGTTGTACAGTTACTCCTCTAGTAATGGTTGTTTGTCATAACACATATACATCCCATTTGGAATCATGAATGTTCACACACATCACGGGTTTCTGTAGAAGCCATTCCTAAATCCTAAACCTTTTGATTTTTTTGTTTGTTTTTATTTGGTCATCTTAATCTTCTATTTTTGAACTTGACTCCTTATAACCATTGATCTTTTTCTGGGAACTGATGAAAGAAACTCTTGTAAGCACACTGCATGAATGGAGTGGTTTGGCTTCTTTCAGCTTCAGAAGCATGTTGTTTTGCTTTTTAGCACTGAAATCATCTAACACTTCATCTTTCCTTTCTGTAAAAACTTTTCAGCAGTTACCTAGCTAAACCAAGGTGCTGTTTGGGTTTTGCAGATGCTGTCAAAGCTGTCTGCAGGCATGCAAACACATCAGAAGTCATGCATCATGTTATACATCCAACACTGCGTCTTCCATAAGTGAAGTCTACAACCTCAGTGGGGTTCAGTAAGATAATTTTTGATAGAAGGAAGAGAAATTGAACTTTGTTATTGTTCTTCTGGAGGAAAAAAAAAAAAGTTAGAGAAGGAAATGCTAAAATATCACTGCATCTCAACACATCTTTTATTTTTGTATCAGTGATATCCTGGGGAAGGAGCTTCTTTTTTTCCTCTTACTATAGTATCCTTTATTAGGTTGCCACTGTAAGATGCTATGGAAGCCTGACAAATGAGTTTGTGCTCCTGAAGAATGTGAAATATGGAACCACACCCACTCAAATATTTTAGTTCTGAAAGAAATGCAACCTGATAGAAAGTTTATTTTTTCCTATTTAAATTCTTACAGTAGTACCTCAGATCCATTCACTGATAACTTTAATTCATTGGTGTTGCTTCAAATTGTGGAATTTTTCCAAAATTGCACAGGTGAGGACAAACAGGACGCTGGCAAACTGGATTTGCATGTTTACTTGGATATCCAATTTTCAAGTTTATGCTAGAATTAACTTTTGTTTTGTTCCTTGAGACAGTAGCTTGGGCAAAAACCATGAACTCCTCCATTGTTTATATGACCTTGTTTTAGGAACAAATGCCTGCTTAACTTCTGAGGTACCAAAACTATTTTAGCTATATCACAGTCTCACTTCCTTGAAAAAGCCAGGAGAAGATGGCTGAGGAAAGATCATGTCATTTTTATGTTCCTTTAATCTGAACTGGCCTGTCACTGTAATCCTAATGCAAAGTGTATTGCCACCTGTGCAGATATGAGAGAATACTGCTATATCATTGTTAATCTAGGAAATTAGACAGAGAAGCTTACCATTAACTGAAAAGAAAGACTTCCATCTGCTAATTTGTAAATCATAGTAAAAATAAAAAGAATGGCAGGGATTTTTTTCTGGGCTGTTTTAACCAGATGAAAGATTCACATGTCATATCTTCTCACACTACCTAGTAGTATCTTTGCAAATTCCAGTAGACAGATTACACAACATGAAAATGTGTATAAAAAATAGCTATAGGTTATCTAATAATGATCAAAAAATATTCTTGGGGAGAGAAAAATTACATAGTTATAGTATCACTACTTTTGGTTCTGAAGTTGTTGATGGGTGTTCTTGGTTCTAATCCACAATCATAATGCATCAAAGATGGGATGATTTGGTGATTAGGTCTTGAAATACCCACCTAGAAACATTTGTGACTGTCAGATCGCTGAGGGAAATAATGAATTTAGCTGCATATCATTATGTCATATGTTCAAAATAAATCTAGAGATTCATAAAATTATTGGGAGCATCTCCACCTTATTTTCTCAGAAAATGATATGATACATTACTGGCTTTAAAAAAAAAAATCAGATATTAATATAGCATTGCAGTATTTTTAAAACAGTAGTACAGTACTTTTCATTATATAGCAAGAGCCTGCAGATCTTTCAGTTAGGATACCAGCAGAATTCTCCCATGACAATCAGCTTCTTTAAAAGAAACATCCCAAAAGAAAGCGACGCTGATTATGTATATCTAGTGCTAAGACCTTTTGGTGAACAACACTGCCATAATCACCGTAATGCATCACTCTCGTCATTAAGCAGTCTAGATGGCAACTGATCTGAACTCCTGGTATGCAGCACATATTCAGTAATTACTACTATACTAAAATATTTTAGCTTCTCTTTGTACCTGAGCTAGATAGATAACACTTCCTAAACAAAGAGAAAGTTTAGAGGTCCCCATCACAGTATTACACAGAGAAAGATTTCTGATAACAGAAGCTTGTTCAATCTATCACACAAAGGGCATGTCTCTTGGGACAAATGCAGTTCGTTGAACAATATCATAGTTAGTTTTAAAGGAGGGAATATATATGCTGGAAGCAAACTAATCACACAGTTCTACCTAGACTAATTTACACCAAGAAATAAAATTGCTGAGTAGGCTTCTGCTCACAACACAGATAGCCTACTGAAGTTTAACTTCAATATCTCTGTAATACTGGCAGAATAAAGAAGCTGATAGCTCAAGTTAAGTAAAATTAATTCTCAAAACAAACCAATTTTTTTTTTAATACATCTAACAGATATGTCAGATTCTCCATTAATTTAAGGTTTATACCAAGCCTGAATGCTTGTTCTGAGCTTGATACAAGAGAATACAATTAAACAAGACAAGAATACAATGATCCTTTCTGTCCTTAAAACATTTACGATTTATAATGCATATCAAAACCTGTTTCTGAACAATTATTTAAATTAATTTTATGCCATCTAGTTTGTTTTTTTTTTTGAAAAACAGTATACTTACTAGAAGTCAGCCTTTAAAAAAATCAAAAATAAAATGCTCATATTCCCTTCTTGCAAAATCTGGAAGTGACAAAAGAAGATTTGAAAATACAATTGGACATAGCTGCGAGTCCTTTGATGTGGGAAGCATCAAAGTGCATTATTTTATTGATTTTGATTAATACACAAAAAGGTTTAACTGATCACACTAAGCCTTTCTTTCCAAGACCAATAAAACCTTTGCACTTTTCTATTCTATCTATCAATGTGAAAAATAATGTGAATTCAGCTACAGATGAAAATCACTAGCCAATTGTATACCTTACCTCCAATGAAAAATGACTTGCTATGTTTGCCATAACACACTGTTTTCTCACTAAAAATTAACTGCAGGAAAAGAATAATACGCAAACATTTAGAGGAATTGTGATAGCACTTAAAGAAGTGATGAGACTACCACCTCACTCTTCAAATTCTCTCCTTCCCCCAAATTAGTTACCACAAATATTTGATCATTTGTTTCTAGACCTTATAAAATTTATAAGTAATCAACCAGTTTGAAACCCTGCTTTTAAGGGACCACAAATAAAAGCGGAGTAAAAATGGTTACCCATCAAATTGCACTACCTTAGTGGCTTTACAACCCCATGTCCTTCCCTCCACCTACTCTAATTGTCTCTGGTGTAGCCTGGTCCCCTTGAAAGCAGTGGTCTCATCAGCACTCTGCCTAACTCCTATGTGAAAAAACAAAAGCAAAGAAGGCTGGAACGTGAGCTATGCCCTTACTTCTTTTATTCCCTAGTTGGGTCACATGTACATACCTGAGCAAAGGACATTGACAGGATCCAGGCGCCACAACTCCATTTTTAACCTCTGTCCCTCATACTGGACCTTTCTTGCCCAGGCAGGAGTGAGAAATCTCATTCCTTCATCCTTCCCTCACTTGAGAATCTTATGCTGCCCTCAACCAAAACTGAGCTTCAGACTGAGGTTGACTTCCTGTTTGTTTACTGAAAATTATGATTTTTAGCAAGAAAATCTTAAAGTGCCATCCCTTTAGTGTGGCAATTAACGGTTGAGAAGCCACTACCATTTTTTCCCACTCTTACTGGACTTAGATACTTGACTGTACTGGAACAGTCTTTCTGAATGATACTGTTAAATGGCTTTACTTTCAATAGGTAAAAGACTTGTTTATTAATTTTGATTTTTTTTTAAATGATAAATAGGCTCTAAAACTATTTATTTTCAGCTGCATTATCCATTTCGTTTCTGGACAGAAGGATGGGGATAAAAGGATATCCGCTATAAATTCATCTGTTCAAGGGAAACAAAGAATTTGATACAACTGGAAATTTAGTTCCAAATTACCACTTGATTACCACTTGTCACTGCCCTCCACCTTGTTTTTTTGTTGGTTTTTGTTTTGTTATGGTTGGTTGTTTTTTGGTTTGGTTGGGTTGTTGTTGTTGTTTTTGGGGGGGGGCTAAGAGAAACAGAAAAAGTATTTAAAAAGTATCAAATGATAATTTGTACTAGCCCATTGTAAACAATGTAATTTAAAATACTTCAGCCCACTTTAAAATATTTGTCTGTTACAAAGTTGGAGCTTTGCATTTCAAATGTGGTTAAAAAGGACAAGAAAAGTATAGAAAATATGAGATATATAAAAAAAATCTATTCCAGGTGTATTTTACTGTGATTAAGACCTAGTTTGGTCTATACTCTAATTACCAGAATTAGTGAAAAGTGACAATTTATTAGAAATTCTAAAAATTAGGGCTCATGAAAACTACACTCCCCAAAGATGTAATTAGTAGCTCAAAGCTTCAACAGTTCTAAACATTAATGGAAAATTTCAAGAAAAAAAGTTGGATACTGTTAGTTTTGACAGAATTAAAGCTCTTGAAGTTACAGAATTAACCTTATCTTTAATCTTCAGAACTTTCAGTCAGTAAAAGATTCTTTCCCCAAATTGAAATTTTCTATGTTACTCAAGAACTCTATAATAAGACCTGCTGTCATGCATAAAGCCTAGCAGACTACCTAGCTTTTCCAAATTACTGAACTTTTCTTTTTCTGTTAGTTTGCATTCACATCATCTTCTTAGATAAAGAACAGATGCTTTTGATACTAACTCTTACGACTCTTCCAAGGCACTTTGTGATTTTATTCCAACACCTTCTCTTTTTCATCATTTCTTTAAAGTGTATTTTTCTACTCTATCTATGAACACCATAAAGAAGTACATTTATAGTCATTAACTTAAGTTTATTAAAACAGATCATAGAGTCACCTAAATACACACATTTTACCCACAGGCATTTTTTTTCCTGTCTAAATTACAACTTCAGTAGGAAACTAAGATAGAATACAGACATTTACTTGGTCACTCTGATACCAAGCATAAATAAAAGCAGATGACAGTGTACTTCTTTAATGATAGTTTATAGTTATTATTAACTATAGCATCATAAATGTGACTATAACAAGAAAGGGATGATTCAGAGCAATGAAAAGCATTTATGACATTATTTGGTAACATCAAGACACCTATGAAAATATTCATTCTTCAGTGAAGTTGATGGCTATATTGATGGCTATACTGCTGACTCCATCAGTCCTAAAAATAGAATGTTAATATTGACAGACATTTTTTCCCTTTGTAGTATGCAAAGAAAGTATTAACAGCTTAATGATCAGACATCTGAGTCAGTCAATCCAAAGACTGTGCAACCATTATATCAAAACTATCCCATGTAGCATGAACTCTTCGAACCCTTTAAATTAGCCTAGATAACTTCCCTCCCTTCCCAAAAGGATTTTCTATTGTAAACAGATACTCTATCACCTAAACTCAACATTTTTGAAATCTCTCTCCAGATAACTCAGCTTGGTAAAAGTATAATGACTGAAAAACATCCCTTCAGTAATTCCAATTGCCACCACTGCCTATTGTAAGTTTTGTAAGTTAATAACAAACATGCTAGCCTTGGAGAACAGTCGCCAACTCTCCTGAAAAAAAATGAATTGCATAATAAAATCTTTGACAAATCATTAATAGTATTACAGTGATCATGGATTCTTTCGTCTCCAAAACAACTCTGCCAGATATTTCAACAGATAATAAAACCAACATAGCACTCCAAACTGGTATACTTTTTAAAGTATAGTTTGCATGGAATTGTAACAATATGCTCTGAAATATTGACAATATATACTTCTGTATTTTGAATATGGGCTTAATTTTAGTCCTGAAATAATAACAAAGTACACTGGGACAAAACTGCACCTAAGTCCCTTGACAGATTAGCTCCTTATTTATCTCACTGGACAAAAGCAGAGACCTGAAAACAGAGACCTGAGAGACCTCGAGAGACCTCATGCAATTTCTGGTGTTATGCTTCTCAGACTCCGTAAAATTCATGGAAGAATCACTGAGAACAGGGAATGTCCTCATATTTCCAGTATTAAGCAAGAGCAACTCTTTCAGTCAATTTAACCAAAGGACTACTATTTAGGTGTTAATTACAAATTTATTGCTGGAAATAAAATTAATGATGCCAAATATCTGTTATTCCTAGAATATACGTTTAAGATGTTAGAAAATACAACAAAAAGGAAAACTGAAAGTTATTTTCAGAAACCTAAGGACATCCTCATCTAAATACAAAGGAAAAGACCAAGATTTCATTTTAATCCTTATTTTGAAAGTTTGCAGTTTTTTTCTATATCTTTGTAGACAAGAAAATGAAATTTTACATATTCTTAAAAGTTTGTAGCAACAGAAACAATTTATAGAAAAACTGGTGACAATAGGAACTCAAAAAACCTCTTTCTTATTTGCTAAATATCTAACTGGAGTGACTGCAAGGTCTAGAAAACAAGTTGCAATCTGTTCTAAATGGAATGGCATGTACGAGAATAATGTTGATGTTATGGTCAGAGAAGCATTTCTTTTTACGGTAACAGTAGATTCTAAACATTTCCCTTTTGTTAAAAAAACACTTTCAGAGCTTAATGTTCGCAAAGCAGAAAATAGTCTGGAGAGGTACACTGCATCCGAACTGTCTTCTAACACATTCCCTCCAAATAAAAATACAGCAAACCATTGTGCAGAATTGTTTGAGTAAATAAAAAAATCTTTCAGAGTACTTTCTTTCACCACAGTTCCACTCAACTGCTTGCAAGGAAACATGAATACTAGCTAGGAGCTTCTGTCCGTAAATACTATTGGTATGTCAGGAGATTCCCCCCTTTCCTGCCTAATTCTACTTCTCCTAAAATTACATTCAGATTTCTGTGGTTCCATAACAACTTCAGTATGGCATGTATTTCAATATTTTGTAAAGGTTTTGTTTCCATTTCCACCTCCAGTTACTGCTGGTTTACATTTTTCATTCTGGCTGCTCTGCGGGATGCACATCTTAACAATATTTATGTGGGGTCCTACAGCTTTAACATGGAATACTGTGAACTACTATATTGAAACCACATCGAGACATATATTAAAGTGGTATCTTGTATTATATGATATGCAACAGATTTCCTCACGATTTATCAAAACATGTGTCAAAAGCAATGTGATCCCTGATGACAAAATAAAAGTGAGTCATGCAAATAAGGGTTGTTCAGGCTTTTATGAGATTCATGTGAAGCTTCTTTCAATTCCATTCATGTGAATACATATACCTCAGTTTTGCAGTGTGATTTTCAGGCCTAAATGAGCCAAAACTCCAAAGCGAATCTCATCAAAACTGTTTTGCTTGGCGTGCTATGGGTCAATATCATGCAAAATGCCAAAACATACTTTTTTTTCCCAGTTGAAATTGTAGATGATCCTAAGTTCACTTAGAACACAGCGCAAACTTTCTAAATGGCCACAAAGCATTCTAAGCGTTCCAGGTATGTACTGAAATCTTAATTCCCTGTACATTGCAAAAACCCTGTGCAGAGCAGTAAAAATAGAATGTACTTAGATAATTTTTATTTTTTTCTTATATATAATTCATCAGTGAAAACAATTATGCAGTATATTTTAAACTTTGGATACCTAAAAGAAACTATGTTGAGAAGTGCAAGTGCCATCAGAGTTCATTTCTCTTTTAAGTTTAAGTACTGTGTAAGTACTTCATTCTAGAACCCAGTGGAAAGGCTGTACTTGAAACTAACTGGACATTGACTCTAGTTGTGATAAGCTTAGAACATTCCTTAATTTCACTAAAGCCGGGTGATTTAGCTGGGGAGCTTATATCAAGACAGAATACAGCAGTCTTTTATATATATATTTATATATTTATATATATATACACATATATATATATATACATATACACACACACATACTGTTCTCCAAATTTTGCACATAATCTCACAGAGTCACACATTACATCAGAGGAGAATTTGCAAGATATCTACACAATGTATGACTATCCACAGCATGGTCTGGAAAATATAAGCTAGTTATCTATATACAGTATTTTCTTTGGATAATTTTCACGCATTATATAAACCAGTGTAAAAACACTGAAGTCAAAGTATGGCCAATGCTTAATTAATAGATTAAATAAACTGTAATATTGTGCATACATGTCTATTACAGTTATTATATTGGAATGTGTGCATGTGAGCACACAGGCATGTACATATACTACATAGTATTAGTGTCTTTAAAAAAATTAGAACTATTTTGTTAGTGCTAACAACAGGACAGAAGCTAAGACAAGCTAAACTTGTTATGCAAGATAATCCTACTTGGCTTGATAAAGAAGGACTAGTTAAATTGGAATTAGCTGCTATCAACCATATATCGATGCAGTCATTGGTCACAGTCAATAGAGGTTCACAAGAGGAAAGTCCTGTTGAGCGAACTTAACTTCCTTTTATGACAAAGTCACTCACCTAGTTGACCAAAGGAAGCCAGATGATGTAATTCTTTTAGATTTCAGCAAAGCTCTTGATACTGTTTCTCACAGTATCCTTCTGGACAAAACGTCCAGCATACAGCTAGATAAATACATAATACGATGGATGAACAATAGGCTGACGGGTAAGGCTCAAAGGGTTATAGTAAATGGGGTTACTTCAGATTGGCAGCCAGTCACTAGTAGGGTTCCGCAGGGCCCCATCTCATGGCCAGTTCTCTTCAATGTTTTCATAAAAGTCTTGGTTGCCAAACTTGAAGGTATACTCGGTAAGTTTTCAGACAAACTAAATTGGGAGGAGCTGTCAACTACCTCAAGGATAGAGAGACCCTGACAGATTAGATGGCTGAACAATCACCAACAATATGAAGTT
>VXAA01002854.1:96051-109018 GCA_013399115.1 Anseranas semipalmata
AGGTGGGGTGGGGGAGGGTTAGCGCAAAAATTAGGGTTAGGGTTAGGGTTAGGGTTGGGGTTAGGGTTAGGGTTTGCACACCACGCTCTTCCCTGTATCCCCCCTTGCAATGCCTTTTAAAATTAATAAAATAGAATAAAACAGAACTTTTTCTTTTCAGAAGAAAAGGAAAAAAGAGCAATCTCACATTTTTTTCCCCACTCACACATATTTTTTTTCTCTCTCCACGCTGCTGGTGCTCCCCCCTCTCTGCAATACCAATGCCTGGTTACATCCCTTTTAACCCAGGTGCGATTCTGCCCCCGTGAGCTCAGTGACTTGGGACCCAGCCGCTGGGAGCTGGGTTTGTCCCCTCTGCAGCACGCAGTTGTCTCTGTCACTCGTCAGGGGAAATTTCTGGGGGTGCAGAGATGATGTCCGGGTGCAGACCCCCTTCAGATAGAGGCACCGATGTTTGCAGATGGATGCGTCCCACCCACCCCTTCTTGCTCCCATTTATTCCAGGCCTTCGTCCCCTTCTCCTGATGCCCCCGTTGTGCATCACCTGCACCAGCCTGGAGTGCTCCCAGTGGAAAAGGTGCTGTAACTTCCCTTCCCCTCCCAGTACGTGAGATTTCTGACAATCTCCATCCCCAGAGACCATTGGCACATGGCTCCAGTGCTGGGGCATGAGCCATTTTTGAGGACTGATCACTTGATTTCTGCTTATAGCTACGAGGCCAGGACCCAGAGGAGGACAGCGTACAGGAGCAGGGACCATATAGGTTCGAGACCACAAGGTCTGTTGTGCCAATATATCCATTATAGGAGTGACTTCAAAGGCTTTGGGGAGTTTTGTTCTCTGCAGGAAACCCCCATTTTCCTTCTCTGTGCTCAGGTGTGCTGGAAGTGGGAGCTGGGAAGGAGGCATGGGGAGGAACGACAAGGGGGAAAGGGCTCCTTTTCCAACAGCAGGACACCTGGGGCAAGAAATACTGCTTCTTCTGGAGGACCTGGTCCTCTCTGCAGCTTCCCAGGTCTGTCGCTCCCAGGATCACCTGACAGAAGGTCACTGACAGAGGGGAGAAGAGGGAGGCAGGACCAGAGGGCTGATTCTGCAGCCCCCATGGTGCTGAAGCCCTTGTGAAGGTGCCCTCCAAGGAAATCAGGTCCCAGAGGCAATATTAAGGCAATATAATCAGGTCCCTGAGACAATATTCAGCCATGGAAGCAAAAGCACACAGCTGTTCCCAGTTTGCCCTAGACGCAAAGCTTTACCCAAGGAGAAGTCTTGCAGTGGGGAATGGGAAGAGGGGCTCAGGAGGGTGAAGGCATTCAGGGAAGTTCCCCAACACAAAGCACAAACTTTGCAGAACTCCCCAGCCCTGCACCCCAGCCCGGTGCTAGGCGCTGCACAAGCAGAGTTCAACCTTCCTCCTGCTCCCTGTGAGGAGGAGGAGGTCTGGAGGCACCTGAACGCAAGCAGGACCTTCTGGCCATGCAGCCAGCCTCCAGCCTCCTGGTCCTCCAGCCTCCAAGGCACCAGAAGCTGCTCCCTCCCACCACGCAAGGGTTTCATTCGCTTTCCAGCATGGTTTCTTTGTTGGTTTTCCTTTACATCGTCCGGCAGCCCTTAAGGATTTTGAAGTATTTTTACAAGAGGCCTTTTCCTCTCATTTTAGTTATGTATTTTGCTTTTCCTCTAGCTAGAGGGGGTGGTTCAATAAATAATGGTAATGAGGCTCGTTTAATTGTTTTTGGATGTGCCTGCAGATGAAATCTTGGATAAATTATTTCTTGGTGGGAAGATTTCACTTGACTTTTTGTTGTTGTTCTTTTTCCCTTTCTTCTTGCCCAGCTGCCAAAAAACCTGATTTCCTAAACAACGGCTAGAGCTCGGGGACTTCTGAGTATTTTTTTTTTTTAAGAAAAACAACAACTTTACTATTTACCACCTTATAGGGTTGTTGTTTTTTTCCCCTTGTGTGCTTCCCTGTGCAAGGAGAGATTTATTCTGTCTTAAATGCCTCCCTCTAAGAACAGCCTTTTATGAAAAATCGCCACCCTTACGAGATGCTCAGGCTCATTCTTCGCCTCCTAAATTTGTCAGGCGTAAATTCAACAAAATAAAACATGTCAACAGGAAGAGAAATTACTCGCGCTCCTATGAAATAGTCCTCTTGGTAGGAAAACGGTACTTTTACTGGGTTTAAACAAAGTTCCCTCTTGACCCAGACTGGGGTTTTGTTTGAGAATTGATGTCTAGAGATGACAGTGTGTTATTAACAAAATATTGCAGCCAAGAGGACTGGTTTGGGCAAAAAAATGGGTGGGGGGAGAGCTGGAAAAGAGGGCTGCTGGGGCTGCAGGAGGCAGAGAGAGGGAAGAGGGATGGAGGGATGGATGAAAACGCCCTGGGAGCCGTTGGAGAGGTCTGGCCGGATGCGGATGCGGAGGGTAACGGGATCGGCCGTGGTTATGTGAACTGATTAACAAAAACTAAATAAATCCCCCGCTTACACACACCCACGACTAAATATGCCTTTGGTTGGCAAAGCTGAGGAAACCTTCCCTCTCCGTCATGTCTCGCATGGTTAAAAATTTGTTTTCCAGTCAAACAACGGATTTTTCCCATGACTCGCTGCCTCTGGAAATATTCCTCTCCCAGAACTTTCTCCCCTCCCCCAAAACTGATTTTTTTCCCCTTCTCTTGGACATTTTTGTGTCATTTATTTCCATCTCTAGAGCAAAATTTTCCGAGTCTGTAGAGAGAAAAATGGCAGCAAATGGCCGAGGGACTTCGAGCCCAGGGATGTCATTCCCAAAGGCTTGGAAAATCACCAGGGGAATGGTTTGAGAAGTGCCCCCTCATCCCAGGAGCCTCAACCGTGTCCAAGCCAAGGAGGGATTTTTTCTTTGGCCTTTAAAGACATAAACGCCATCTCCTCTGCCTCCAATCCTGCTGTATTTCGGGGCATGAAATTTGGGCAGAGTCTTTAGAAAATTGGTCCCTGTGGAGACTGGGGGCAGGTGGTAAATGGGAGAGGTGGGGCTGGGGCCAAACCTCCCCTCCCTGCCTTGCCCTGGGTTTCGCGACCTGAAGAAGAGAGAGAAGCAGAGATTTCTTCAAAGGGCTCATTATGTCATGCTCTTAATTACTGCTTTATTATTTTGTTTTCTCTCAAATTTTTTTATTTTATTTTATATTTTTTTAGTTTTGAGGGATTTGTGTGACCCATCCTCCCCAGTCCCATGGAAGGGTTCTTTTTCCCTTCATGTGGTCAATGTACAAAGCTGCTCGGTCCAATGGGATCCAGGAGGAATCCAACCCCAACCCAGCAGCGGTGGGGAGCAGGGTCAGCCCACACTGTCATCTTTCCCATCCCATCCCATCCCATCCCATCCCCTTTTCCTGATGAGTTTCGTTGGCGGTTAAAGACCCGTCCCGATAAGTCCCAACTTGTCTTAGGGGCTCTGATTTACGTGAGCTGTGATGAGCAGCGAGGAGAAAGGCTGCAGAAATAAAAGGTAAATTCCCCCCATAATCCAGCGATTTAAAAGAGTTTGTTCTTCAATGCATGTGTGGATCCTTCTGGTTCATGCTAGAGCCAAAAGAAGGATTTCCACTGGGTTTACTAAGCCAAGAGCCAACCCTTGTGCACACAGGCACACAAAAATGCTGGCTCAGCCGATGCTCACGCCAGGGCTGGGCGAGGGGCTCTCACCGGAGCATCTCAGCCCTGGGGGCTGGAAGCACCAACCACCAAGAAGTCTTCCTTCGGCCAAACGCGCTGCTGGTGTCAGGCGGCCCGGCTCCTTTGAAGAGTTTGGGGCTGGGCCAATCTACGCCCAGTTGGTTGTGGCCCACGGTTCATGTTTAGCAACAATACTTTCGAAAACAAACACTGGGGAGGGAGCTCATGGGCGTTTTCCCCCCAGGGCATTCAATTTTCTAGCATTAAAGGAAGTATTTTCCTTTCCTTTCCTTTCCTTTCCTTTCCTTTCCTTTCCTTTCCTTTCCTTTCCTTTCCTTTCCTTTCCTTTCCTTTCCTTTCCTTTCCTTTCCTTTCCTTTCCTTTCCTTTCCTTTCCTTTCCTTTCCTTTCCTTTCCTTTCCTTTCCTTTCCTTTCCTTTCCTTTCCTTTCCTTTCCTTTGAAAGGCTCCTCTCCTCTCCTCTCCTCTCCTCTCCTCTCCTCTCCTCTCCCCCAAAATTCCAGCACCAAATTCCAAGAGGCTTCCCCTGGCCACAGCCCACCTCGGTGGGAATCAGCCTCCCTGTCCTTGGAGATCTCAGCAGCTGGACCACAGCAGAGGCCACTGCCCACCCTCAGTCCGCGCTCGGTTGGGATTTGATGGGATTAACGCCCATGGGGATGGAAGATC
The DNA here is from genome assembly GCA_013399115.1 of Anseranas semipalmata. Lineage (NCBI taxonomy): Eukaryota > Metazoa > Chordata > Aves > Anseriformes > Anseranatidae > Anseranas > Anseranas semipalmata. The sequence continues at coordinate 100,414 of VXAA01002854.1, forward strand.
TCACCCAAACCCAAATGGGAAGTGAACCCCAAGTCTCTGGAGCAGCCGTTGCCGGCCAGACATGGCATTGGGCGCGCTCCTCTCTGAATCAGAGCTGGGCTCCAGGATGGACCTTGCTCAGCATTCGCTGCCCTGTGATTCATGGCAGGTGGTGGCTGCTCACACCAAATCCTCCTGGAAACAACCCCTGCTGGGGCGAGCCGGGCTCCCCTTTCTGTTTGCTAAGAGTTTCCTTTTGAAGTCTCCATCTGGGGAGCTAAGAATGAGACAGCAAGATGGGAAACAGAAGATGTGCTGGAAGCCAGTGGAGGCTTTGTGCTTCAGATGTGAGGGCACAAAGGCATCTAAAGGGGCCGGGTGTGGTGTGCGTGGGGATGTGCACCCAAAGGGCCACCAGCCAGGACAGCTTCATTGCCCCAGGAGGTGTTGGGGGCTGAGCAGAACCTGAAACAGTCACGTCCAAGGAATCCGGATCTCACCCTGGGATTTTGGAGCTTTGGGAAGCAAAGCGTTGCACGGGGCGCTTCCTCCCAGCAAAACATGCGTTGCTGGCGTCACCGCGATGGATTAGGGTGACTAGTGTCAGCTGAGGGGACAGCAAAGGAAACTCATCCCTTCATCTGCCCGGGCCGGTCACACACGAACCAGTTCTGCAGCGCTGCAAACATCCGATGGCACGGACCCAGCTGAGCAGAGGGTGGCCAGGATCCAGGACACGTAAACCCTCGGCTCTGTGATTTCTGAGGGCACGGAAGAGATTTGGGCTGCTGCATGTTTGGCTCAGGGCAAGGACTTGCTGTGGGCTGTAAATTGGGTTTGATGAATCCCAATGAACTGGGGGGGGTCTCAGCCCTCTCCTGTGAGGTTCCTGCTGCAACGCTGTGTGCACGCTTGCTGTCTCCTTCCCTCTCTGGGGCCGGAGAAGGGCAATAAATGGGATTTCTGGGGACTCAACACCTTTGGGGACACAAAGCCAGTTCAATCTTCCATCATGCTGGGATGAAACTCAGACCAGGGAGTTTTCTGTTTGTGTGCTGATGACACCACCCTTTAACTCCATGACTAAGCTCTGGGGATGAGCCATACCAGCTCGCATCTTGTTTCTTCTTGCCAAAAAAGGTGCACCGTGCCGCAGACACCAGGGAGACAGGGATCCTTCCAAAGTGCACTATGATATCCATTGCGTTTCATAAACCCAGACATCAGGATCGACCTGCTGACCTCCCCTGTTTGCTCAGCGCCCTCTTTAAAACCCCTTCTGCTGAGCACATCTGCAAAATCTGCCGCCCCAGCCCCTGGGTCCGTCTCTTCCCACATCTGGGACAGGCTGAGCTGTGTTTGTGGGGCAGAAGGTGAAAGAAGGGTGTATCCATGGGAAGTTTTGGTCTCCTCACTTTGCCCCACAAATTGCAGTTCCTAGGAGAGGAAATGGTGCATATCAACAGGAGGGGGCCATGCCTAGTATGCTGGGGGCATTTCCTTGCAGTGCCCCACCTTTTCACCCAAATCCAGGTTGATTCCCACATCATCACCCTTGTTTTAGTGCGTTCTCACCCCACAACGTCCTTCCTCAAGGGACAAGATCTGATGCTGTTATACCTAGCAAGACGTTTGCTTTCCGTGCTGAAATCCGGAAAGCCAAGGAGAAGACCAGAGAGCAGCCATGGCTTCTGGAGAGCTTTGAGTTTCCAGCTCTGCCTGCTCCATCCATCTTGGGAAAGGGTTGGGAGCCCTGAACTGTCTCTAACCATCTCATCACATCTTATCTGCTGCCTGCTCGTTAGTGGCTCTGCCATTAGCTTGCCAGTGACCTCGGCCACGTCATTTCCCCTCCTGGTGCCCCAGTTTCCCATTATATAAAATGGATAAAATGGATATAAAATATATAAAATGGCAGCGATTTCCCTGGCAAAGTACTCAAACAACTCCATCGGAAAAGCTTTCTAGCAGCTGGTGCATGCACAGGGTGGTTTTATCACTCTCTGACAGGTAGACGTGGGGTTGCTGGGAATAGTTTGGCTCTCAAGCATTTACTCAGCTGTTCTTAACCTCGTAAAAGCAAACCAAGCCCATGAACAAGGAGAGCACTCCTCACCTCAAGGCCCACTTCCACCAGAGCCGAGGGAATGCTATCCTGAAGCTACAGCTGATGAGGTGGGATGGGACAAAGTCACCCGCTTGCCTACCTTGGCTCATTGTGAGGCTTCCCGATGGAGGTTTGTCTGAGCTGGCCTTCCAGCACTAGAGATTCAACATTCCCTGCAAGCACCAGATCTTAATGCCTCCCCTTCTGCAACAGCCAGGGCTGTATTTCATCAGCCATCCCCAGAGATTCTGCATTAGAAAAATTTATAAGCTTGGAGGACCGTACTCAGAGATGAGCTAATGGAGGCCAGGGGTGCCTCTTCTGGGAAATGCTTTGGTGGTCTGATAAAGGCTTGAAAATATACCTATTTTCTCTGCTTATATCCATTCATCAAATAAAAGACACCAGCTCACCCGGTAGATTTTGGCAGTCCCTGTCAAGCTGGGCACACTGGAAGACCAGGGTGGACATGATCAGGTAGCGTTAGGCATCCTGCAGAAATTGCACCTGAAATGGAAATAACTTTCCTCTGCATCCATAACTCTTTTCATTGGGAAGGAGAAGGAGGAGAGCGGGGGTCTGACCCCCAGCTGCACGCCTTGGGGTGAGCGGCACTGGTTGTGGGCAGGTTACGCAGGGGGTGAACGGCAGAAATAGGTCCCTGGTGGCCTCCACCCAAGCCTGCATCCTCCAGGAGGGATTTCCAGGGCAGGAGACGCACGGCATGAATGCGGCTTTGCAGCTTCCCCAGGCTGGTTCGACCAGGGTCGGGTTGGCACGGAGCCGCGTCGTGCGTGGCCTCGAGGCGCATCAGTGGGCCATGGGATGGATGGTGATTTGTTCGCCCACGTGGCCACCTCGCAGAGCATTAATGCAAAGTTTTGGGCACTGATATTTCTGTCCAAAACCCTTGGCCTTGATCAAACTATTTGTATTTTGGAGGGCTCTCAGCTCACACAACCGCTTCAGGCATGGCCTTCGGGCAACACCTGGAGCAAGGGTGAGAGCTCAAGGTGCAACATGCCATCACATGGATCCCTTGGTGAACATGATGGGACTGGGCAGGCTCTGGCTGCTTAGACTGGATCCACCCCCATATATTCCATAATGCTTCTCAGTGACAGTATGGGGCAGAAAAACCAGCCCTGGTCCTTCCCAGGGAGGCCAAGCATTGGGCTCAGGAGATGGTTCAGCTATAGGCATCCTCCAGTGGTGGCCAAGCCTGATCCCATGTGAGACCCATCAGAAGCAGGCTGCAAGTTCTCCCATTGACTCCAGCAAGCCACAAACTCATCCTGCAAAACTATGGATGCTTTTGGTCCCACCGGGTGGGACTTGGGCCAGCCCAGTGCTGGAGCCATGCCTTCTTTCTATGTTGGAAGATGCTTCAGCTCTTCTACTCCAGCAAGCTCTTGCCAAGAGTTCCTGCCCCTTGCCCCATCATCACCTAAATCCTCATCTCCTGTCCTGGGAAGCTGTGTGCACTGGGGGCTTCCCACCCAGTATTTAAATCCGCAGCGAGTCTCGGAAGCTCACCTTGTCCCTGTACAACGGCTGTTGCAATTGTACAGAAATTCTCAAAACACCACGAAAAGAAAGTTTGAAGCAGAAACCGGCAATTATTGTCCAGCAAAACAACTCAATTCGGGGAAAGCCAGGAACCCGTACATTCACTTTCCCCCTGTCATTCCTCCGCTGAACTTATTTATTTTAAAATAAATTACCAGCCATCCTGTAAAACACTTTACTGGCAGCTTTTAAAAACGGCCTCTCCCTCCAGCTCCTAATGCCACGTTATCCGGCAAAAAGCAGTGTTTCGCAGACGGCAGCCATCAGCCGCATTGATTTGTGTGGACTCGGAGATGAATGATAACGCCGGGCCATGGGGCGGGCGCTGATTTATGAGTCGGGGAGGAGCTGGTGGCTCACTCCTTTCAGCCCGGGCTCCGCATCACCACCCCAGTACTGGTCCCACTGGGAGAGGGTTACTGGGAAGGGAGGATGCAGGGGTGTCCTGCTTGTGTTCACCCCCATAGGATGCCCAACGGGGTCATGGCACCCAGTGACTTCCTGCACTGTCCTCCAACTCGTTGCAGGGGTGGTTGCACTGAGGACTGGTTGATGTTGGGTGAGTGCTCCCCAGGACGCAGCACATGTGTTTTTTTGGGTGCTACTGGAGCCAGCAGCAGGGAATGAGCTATTTGTGAGTCCTGGGGTGGAGGAAATGCTTTTTTCCAGTGGGTTCACAGCTCATCCTTTTGAGCAGCATCTTGTTAATGCCGAAGCAGGACCAGAAAAATGGATTTTCAATTCACCAGCATGGTCTGGGCTCCAGGTACGGTTTCCTCTGGTCCTTGGGCAGCGTTAATGTCTCACTCTGGCAGGGAGGCTCCAAAGGTCGCACTGGCGTGGAGCTCACCCAGACCTCCCCGGGACAGAAATACCGCCCCTCGCCTTCACCCGGTTACATCAACACTGCAGGAATTTAATTACCTTGGAGACCTTTAGCTCAGTGCTGATATTAATATGGCCAACAGGTCTAAAAGACATAGAGGTGGGAATTTATACTCCGGCTCACATGGACACACACAGCGCACGAGCGCTAATTTCTTTAGGAAAGCGGCTGAAACTCATAGATGGGCTCAGTACAGATCTTGTGGGCAGGTCTGTGCCAAATGGAGGAGAAACCCCACATCTGGGAATGACAGCTCAGCACCACCTAGATTGGAAATACTGCTTAAATCCAGCTGGAGCAGACATTTGGGCATTAGGGACATGCCCAAATAACTTTCCCTTCTCCTGCAGAGAGAAGGGAAGTAACCATGCTGTGAAGTCTGCAGGTTTATATTCCCTGGGAGAAATCGCGGCCCTCTGAAGCGAGTTGCAAAATTCGGCTTCGACCCGGCAAAGATCGCAGCTGCTGCCGTCCCCAGCGCCGGGCGCTTGCGCAAGCCCCCGAGCGATACAATGACGTGGCAGGATTTTCCCTATAAAAAATTCGCCCTGCTCTGCAGGATTGCAGCGGGCTGGAAAATTCGGCTGGGCATGTGCAACTCTGGGTCGTGCTGGATGCAAATTACCTTGATTACAGGTTGGGTAATTATAGCCGCAGCGCTGGCAGTTGGAGGGCTGTGGGGGGAGCCCCTTTTGTTTTTTTCTTTGGAGGCAGTCTGTGAATTTGTCTTAAAACTTTCAACAGAGCAGGGGTGTGCGTGCGTGGGGGGACTCTGCTGGGCTGCTCTGCTAGGAGCATAAATCACTTTTAGGGAATCATAAATCCATCTCTTCCCGAGCCCTCCAGCCCGTGAATGCAATGAGGCGACGGCGGAGCTCATGCTTCACTGGCTGCATGCGGCTGTGGCAAGAAAAACACTCTCCAAACCGCTTAGAGCATAAAGAAGTCTTGACAGTGTAAAAGCCCTTCATTCAGAGCGGGCAGACGCAAGAGGGTGGTAAAAGGGGCCCTGGTACCTGCAGGTATTTAGATAGGGTGGGATCGAGGGGGGCTGGGAAGGGCATTAGCACTGGAAAATCACTTGGATCTGGGGGAAATGAGGGATTAGCATGGCCTCGTGCTGTCCGAGTGAAGAAACGGATGTGGACACCTCGGTGCATGTGTCCCCACTGTGTGCCTGGGCTCAGCGATGAGGTGTCACCCGTGCGAGTTGTGCGCGTGGGGCTTTGCCAGTGGGAGACACGGATTTCCCTCGGATGAGCATTTTGAACAAGTGTATTAAACGCTCAGCATCCTGCCGAGCCCTCTGCGCTCAGCATGGGTAATATATGTATTAACATGCCAGCGAGATGTGGCATTATTCTTATTAAAAGTAATTTACGCAGCCCCATCACTTGACATTTATGTTTCGAAGCCGGTATAAATCTGGTGTGGCTCAGGCAGGGGGGCTTTGCATGGATGCACTGTCCCGAATGGGATGCTCCCGCCCCAGGAGCTTTGCTTTGAGCCTGGAGAGACAAGGGGCAACCCAGGGGAGTGGTTATTAGGGGGGGAAAAAGGGAAAATTTAGGAACGAGGACTTAGGGAAGCACGCAGGCTCTTTCTCCTGGTTTGTCTCAGCTGTTAATTTGGCAGTGAATGACAGCGGGGCGGCTGTAAATCTGCCGCCTTCGGATGCAGGCGGCTTGAAGCCGTCTGCAGCAGCATGGCCCCGGGCTCGGCGCCTCCAGGTGAGGCTCAGCCCCGCGGGGTTTGGCCGGGGGTCGCCCCGATGCTGGAGGGGGCGGCCGGTGGGCGGCGGGAGGTGGCACGTCCCTGTGTCCCCGGGTCCGCCGCGCGCCAGCCGCTCCATGAGCTCATCGCTCGGGGGATCTCTGACTCAGTAAATGACCCGTTGGAAGAAATGAGGGGGAAAAAATACTGGTGGAGAGGGAAAAAAAAAATATATAGCTAAAAGATCTGGGAAGCTGGCTGGTTCGTTTGACATCATCTTTTCACCCAGCCTCTGCCCCTGCTGCACCCTGCACCGTGCTGCATGCTGTGCCAGAGCCCTGATGTGAATTAGTCCTATTATGACATCGTGCCTCAGTTTCCCCATCTCTAAAGCAGCTCATTGCTTGCTCAGAGAGGTGTCAGAGGGCCCTGAAGTGAGATCTAGTGGGTGAAGGGGTGTTGGTATGGATTATTCTTGGCTGAAAGAACCCCCCAGAGGGATTCCCATGGTCCCATGTACCCAGAAATATCCCCCTCCAGGACATTTTTTTCTCCTTGGGGACACCAGAGGGTGCTGAGGACCACTGGATCAGGCCCAGGTCCCTGGGCTTTAACTGCCTGGGTCACAGCCCCGATGGACGAGGGCTGGAGCATGGGCACAGGCAAGGCTGTGCCGACTGATGGAGGACAGACACCTGGATGTGTCCCACTGGCCACCGTGTCCCTTTGCATTGCTGGTGGCTGGTGAGGGACCAGGTCTGGTGTCTGCAGCTCGTAGGGAAGGGCCGGGGCGCAGACGGATGCTGCCAAAAACCTCTCCTAAAATGGAGAGGCCAGCAGGTCCCGGAGCAATTGCCGATGTGAAAACTATGGTGTGACCTGCTTGCCACGGAGTTTCACTCGGTGCTAAGTAGAAAATAAATGCCTTTAACTAAATCTGCTCTGCTTTCAGTGGCCTATATACCAAAGTGCCTCTTTAGCAGCGGCAGAGTCTCCTCTGCCAAGAAACGCCGCGGTAGTGACCTGTTTCTGGCGCTGCCAATGCCTCCAGCCCATCAAGAAGGCACGAGGAACCGGAGGAGCCCGTACGCCCCGAGATGATGCATAAAGGGTCTCCTCCAGCCTCCTCCTTCCCCGTTCCTCACTGTATGGCTTAATTAGTATTTTTTTTTCCCCTTCCTGGGGATAGTCTGGGAAGTTTACCCGGATTTCCTTGGGTTTCACAGATGGAGTTTTCACCCACAAGGACAAGGTGTTTGGGGGAGCACCTTGTCCCCATAAGCCAAGGGTGGTTTGACCCCATGGTATAGCCCCGGTGGCTGCATCCTCTCTTCCTTTGGAGAGGCGCAGCGAAGTGTCACGGGATGGTGGCGGAAATGGGGGAGCGGATCGCTTGGCTCTGCAGAAATGCCTTTAATGCCTTAATATCCCTTTTTTTAGGGTACAATTATGGATCGGCTGCACCTCGCCGCCATAAATCAGCATCAAAGGCTCCCTCGCGTCAATAGGAGAACACATGTACTTACAAGACTCCGGGTGTTTGATGCTAATAAAAAAAAGATTAAACGAGAGGTCGTCATCACGCACCAAAGCGGCGTGTGCAGCCCGGCCGGGCTGGAGCGGCCGGGACCGAGCCCCTTGGGACGCCCCCACCCCAGGGTCCCTCCCAGCAGGGTCCCATTGGGCTGCCCCAGCCCCTGAGCCCCCCCTACCCCGCGCCCACACCCTGTGCTGGATTTCGGGAACATTAATCACCCTCCCTAAACTGACAGTCCAGCTTCTGTAGCCGTAGCGATTATCCAAGCGTTTTAATGACACCTTGGACCCAAGGTATCAATTAGGCATGTCGGGAGAAGCACTGCCTTGAGCTGATTCAGCCCATCACGACCACAAGGCAGGGCCCCGTGCCAGGCTTTCCCTGGGATGCGATCGAGCCTCTGGGGCTGGGATGGCTCCGAACCGCCCCGGGGGGGGCCAGACGAGGACTTTGCGCCTTTCATTTAGCACCTCGCGTGCTGCTAACCCCTTCGCTTGTGCAACAGCCCCTGCAGAGAGCGAGGAGCATGCCCGGATTTGCACTGTGGCGTGGGATGGTGCAGTACGGTGTGCAGGGCTTGTAGGGAAATTGGGGTTGGATCGTGGGGTAGTTCGGGTTGGATCAGAGGGTGGTTTGGGTTGGGTGGGATCTCAGGAGGTCTCTAGACCAAGTTCCTGCTCAAAGCGGGGTCAGCTATAGGGTTGGATCAGGTTGCTCATGGCTTGGTCCAACCTGGTCTTGAGAGCTTCCAAGGATGGAGACTGCAATAAAATGCGCAGTATTGGAGGGAGGTGGGATGGGGTGGGATGGGATG
>VXAA01002854.1:111171-125384 GCA_013399115.1 Anseranas semipalmata
GGGGGGTTCAGCCCCTGTCTCAGTCCGGCCCCCTTCCAACCCCCAGGCATCTCAGCCTGTCCCGCTTGACTCCTGCTTCCTTGCCTTGTTGGGAAGTTTTGGGAAAATCCTTTGGGAAATCTCACTTGTGAGCCATGGTTTCTTCCATAGAGTCCAACCCATGAAAAAGGGCTCTGGGAGAAGTGGGGTGAAACACCCCAAATCTGGTGCAAATAACACAGCAGCTCTGTAGGACAGACTTCATCATCCATCCATCCATCCATCCATCCATCCATCCATCCATCCATCCATCCATCCACCTCTCTGCCCATCCCTTTTCTTCAACTTTCTCCCCCAGTTTCCCACATTATTTTACCCAGTTTGGAACATCACCCACCTGGAATGGCTTTTAATGTCCCAAATCCTCTCCCGCTGCCTACACACCAATCTGCATCATTTTCTCCCTGACACATGTGGGGATGCAGAAGAAAAGCCCCACATGGGAGGCAGGAAAAACTCCCAGAGCAAAATCTGGTCTCAAGGGCTTGGCTGCTGAGCTACAGGGATGATGTTCTTCATTGGCAGCTGCTTTTCCAAGGAGTTTTCCAAGTGGTTATTGGCATAAAAGGCACCAAACAGCTGTGGGGCAGACAGGTCTGTGGGGCAGGAGCCCCCAGAGCAGCCCCAGATGGGAGATTGCGCTGCTATTGCCCTGACATCGCTTCTGCTGGTGGGTTTCTTGGAGATCCTGGGTCCTTTTGGGACTCTCTGGTCACAGCATCGCATGCAGATACAGGGCCATCAGCCGGGGTTTGTGGCCTGGAGCAGTGGTGGGGGGAGCCGAGTGTCAAAAATTGGGATGTTGCACGTAAGAAGGATGGATTTGAATAACCATCTGTCCCATACCAGGCACGGCACAGGCAGCCCACGCGGCCGTGGGACGGGACGTAGGTTTCAGCCCAGAACAGATGAGCTCGAAGGTCTCGAGATGGCTCCTGCGGACACAGCTGCTCCTGGAAGTGAAGCCCCGCTCCCCAGGTGGGCCTCTCTCCTCCTTAGGGCCACCCGAGGTGCACGGCCTCAGGAGACCTCGTGCCTCCTCTTCCTCCTGTCAAAGCCTGAACTTCTCTGCAGCCTCCTTCTGACACCAGGCGGTCAAGACGAGGATTTCCTTTGAGGGAGACCAAAACACGGCAGAAAACCATCCCGCCTGTGCAGCTCGGCCTGCAGCCATCAGCCATGGCCAATGACTCAACGTGGTCATGGGCTCAGGTTCCAGCATTCTTCCTGCACGCGGGGAGCATTTCCACCCACAAACTGCAGCACGCCCACGGTCCGGCACCCTTCCCCCTGGGAAAAGCCTCTGAGAAGACAAGGCAGCCTCGAAGCCGTCGTCGACATGTGGGCAAGCCGATGAGCACTTTGCGGTGACAGAGGGCCTGTCTTCGTCAGCTGGGCTGCCAAAAATGTGTCTCTCAGAATGCTGGCAATGACATGTTTTTGGGAGCTGGCTGCCTCCTACTTCTCTGGAGCTAGAAAGGCTCTAAAGCCAACGATCTGTCAAAGCCTAAGGGCTATAAACATGTGGTTTTGCCACCCAAGGTCTTTCTCCTTGGCTTTCGCCTTTGCCATTTTGGGGTTGGGTGTTTTCTTTTTTCTTTTTTTGAAGAGCCTGTGGGAGAGGGCAAATTTAATGCACACAGCCTACGGTTCCCTGCACTGCGTGGGCCTGCAGCTACATGATGTTCGGGCCAAGAACAACACAGGAGTTGGGAGGCTTCGCCATGAAGCCACAGGCTTGGGGTGCAGGACACCTCGGCTCCTCTCCGCTGCAACGTTGGCCAACCTCTGCCCATAATTCATCTGTTTCTGAGCCCTTTGGGGAAAAGGTGAGCGTTTTTCAGGTCGACCTTGTCTATACTCCCAGATTTATCCCAGTGGGGCATGATGAACCCATTTTATGTGGTGCATGTCATACAGCACCCAGTGCAATCGAGACCAGGTCATTCCCAAAAGGTGTCCAACGTAAAGGGATAGAAGTGTCCCACTTGTTTTAGGGAGGAGAAGAATGAGAGGTTTTGGTTATCAGACCTCCAAGGCTATCCTTTGGTAGCCCAACTCTAAGGCACCTCAGATCACCTGCTCCTCATAGAGAGCTTAGTGTTGGGTTTTGATTAATATCAATGTGGATACAGTCTCGTAAAATAGTGCAATCATAGGAAAACCCACCCAAAATTCCATGGTGTAATAGGACTCATCATGGTGCTAGGACTCATCTTGGTACACGCTGCTTGAGCTATGGCTTCTTCGCTTGTTCCCAGCAGACAGAGGGAGTAATTTACTCCTCCCTTTGCAGCAAACTCTTCTGTGAAGCAGCTAGGTCTGCTCCTTCTGCTTCCTCTTCTCTAGAGTTCTTGCAAAGATTGCACAAGCAGGGCTGTGTTTCATTAGGCTTCTGATCATTCTCAGCATTTTTCTTGATTTGTCCCCCAGATCATTCTTGAAAGAGGTGCTCAAAAGCAGATGCACAGGTAGGACCTGTCTGTGGTAAAGGCTGAGATATTAAAGACTCCCGTTATAGTCAAAGGTGAGGAAGAGACACCTGCAGAGGGTGAATCACTGCAGATCGGTACCCGAGATAGCGCAGATGAATTGTCCTCTGCGTGTGTGTGCTTCTCCCCATTGCCTGTGTCAGGAGCCAGGTGGAACCAGCTTAAATGCAGATGTTGCAGGGTTTCGATGGGCCATGGGGTGGCTCCAGCTGCGGTGGCATTTCACGCTGAGCCAAGAGGGGGTTCGCTCTGCCCCTCTCATTTATGCATCCCCACAGGAAGCTGGCTGCAGGTGTGAACATGTGCAACAGTCTGGCATTGCCCTGATGCAGTGACAGGGAGCACACTAGCTTCCCTTTCTAATCTTTTTTTCTTAATCTTTTTTTTTTCTTTTTTTTTTTTTTTCCACAAAGCGTTGGTTTGATTCCAGGACATTTTTTAAATAGCTTTCAGAATCAGCAGGAGGTGGGGCAGGGAAGAGATCTGTTCTGGAGCTAAGCTGGGATATACAGGCTTAATTCGCCACTCCAAGGGAATTAATTCGCCACTCCGAGGGAAGCTCGGTGATGCAAATGGGCGGCGAAGGCGCTGAGCTGAGTGGTTGCAATCCTGTCTCCTCTGGGGCACGCAGGAACGTGGAGGTGACTCAGAAAGCCGCAGTAGCTGCTGCTGGGAGAGGAGCTAGTCTGAGCCCGTCGCTGCACGTGAGAGTGGGCAAGGGAGGGCAGGCAGGGTTAGGATCAACGTGGCAGAGGCAGGGAGAAAGCTGCGGCTTCTCAGAGCAAGGGGGGGAGAAATCAGCTTTGGAAACAGCAGCCCTGGTGGCACGACTGCAGGCGAGAAGGAGTATGGGTGGAGAGCATCCATCACCTACTGCCATCCTCATTCTCCAAGGCCAGCGTTACCTGGGCAGGGGCCAGGGCTGGGGTGGGAATGGGTCTGGTCCATGCGTGGCTGGGTGGACGTCTGGCTCGTTGGGTTGGGGTCCCTCCATGCTGTCACCCATGGGCCAACCCAGCCTGTCTCGAGTGGGTGATCTGCACAAGGCCTGCTCTGCGAGGTGTCTCGGGTACCCTGGGGCATCTGGAATGACTCCAGGTACCTACATGTGGGCAACCCAGTTGAGTCCTTGGAGACTCATCTCATGTAACCTTATAGGTACACAGGGAAGATGTCCCCCCATGCAAGCTGCTTTTGGCAGGCTTCCTGTAGAGACCACAGAGGGGACCAGATGCTCCTCAGAGCACCATGTGGGTCTCCAACTCAAGCACAGCAAGACACAGAAGAGCAGATTCCTCATGGGATCCAAGTGCCAGCGTTCATGGAGGTGGTGCACAGAGCAGGTACCCCAATCTCCATTTCTCCAAGCTCCACCATGATACAGGAGTGGGCTTCAGCCCAAGGGCATGCTCACAGACCCAGGTCGTTCCGCAGTCTCCGTGTCAACTGAGTGCTGCCCCAATCTCTGCATCCGCTAGCCTGGGAGCAAGCACAAAATGCTTGTGAGCTGCACCTTCCCCATCGCCCCAAGTCTCAAACAGCCCCTTAAAGGAACACAAGGTGGCGAGGAGGAGGAAGAACCCAAACAATGGGCCATAAAGCTGGGAAGACCTCCGCTATGGGCACCTGAGATCAGCTTCCAAGAGCAAAGTGGGACTATGGGCTGCACTGATGTGAGCGGCAACACCAGGGTCTCAGCGGTTGAGTTTGGGCAGCTCTCATTCCCCATGGGGAGGTTTCCTATCATGAAGGCTTAGAGGTGACCTGGGTTGGGAGGGGGATCTGGAGGAACCAAGAGACTCCTGTCAAATCTCTCCCTCTCTTCTTGGGTAAGACTTTGTCTATCCTTGTTACCCTGTCTATCAACAGTCACAAAAGCATTTATCCTCAATAGGTATCTCCTAAAAAACTCCTCCCATCCTCATTTGGCCATCTTGGCTGGCCCAGATGGCCCTTACAAGGTGCCCATTTGTCTCCAAAAGGAGACTGGACAGGTTCACGCCGTGTGGCTAGGGTTCAGCAAAACACCTCCTGGTCTACGCTTCTCCACACCAGGGCCAGCGTGTTGCCCTTTCCCTTTAAGCCCTTTCGGGGTGGATATGGGATTAGGAGGTGCCCAGAGAGGCAGAGGACCGGGATGGCGAAGGCACCAACCATGCCCAGCCATGCTTGCCTTCCCCGTGTGGATCGTGCCGTGCGGAGACGTGCACCCAAAGAGGTCACGAGTTGAGAGGAGACGCCTTGGCGGTTCGGTTGGCGGAGGAGGCTGGGAGGAGGCGAGGAGGTGGGTTTGTTCCAGGCAAGGAGACAACCAGGCAAAAGAGTCATGAGTTCTTGGCTACGGAGGGGCCCTTTCCTTGCAGAGAAAATTACTGGCAAGTGGCTGAACCATTGAGTGCTTCTCCCCAGCCCTTCCCTCGCTGAGAGCAATATGAAGGCAATTATTAGAGCTACTTCTGAAAGGAAAAGGGGGAGGGAGAGAAGGGAAAAAAAAAAAAAAAAGGAAAAAAAAAAAAAAAAAGAAAGGGAACAACCTGGAGAGCTGAAAGCTGCTGCCTGGATGTGGGTTTTCAACAAGACTGCTTGGCACATCTGTTTGCCTAACCCAATGCATCACACAGGCTCCGAAAGCTATAATCAGGCAATTTCAGGGTGTGGAGCCGGGCACTAAATAAGTTCTGAGATAAGTGCACGCATTGTTCACACGCCAAGAGTAAAAAGACATGCAGACGGCGAGCCCCGCGCCGGCCCGAGCGATGGGGCAAGCCCCGAAATCCAAAACCCTCCAGAGCCTTGGGGCTGCTGGGGACGGTCCCAGGGCCGGATCCGGGCGTCTGGCAGCAAAGGGCCTGCGGGGAGAGGATAAGCATGGGGAAAAAAAAAAAAATTGCCGACGGAGGAGAAAGCAGCCTGGCTTTGCATCTCCACACCTCCCCACGCCAAAAAAAAGCCCTCGGTGTAAGTGTCAATGGCGTCATCGCGGAAAGGTGGTGCTTGTCACAAATAAATCACCCCTTGCCTTTTAGCTGTGATGATAATTATATGGTGTCTTAAGTATCTGTACAAACTGTCAGGGGAAATATATGGTGAGTAAAGAAACTTGGAGCTTGCTAGCAGGGAAATGTTAAGGTGTCTCAGCTTAGCTGCTACAAAGGAACCTTGTCTGGATTTATTTGGGGGTGGGAATGATGAAAGGTTGGATTCGTGTCCTTTCTTGTCCGTCAGGAGACATCTAATGTGGTTGTATAACCCTAATGGTTTTTTTAAAAGGAAAATTAGAGAATCGGAGGTTTGGGAACACACGCGGTCCCGGGGGAGGGAGGGCAGAGGGGTCCCCGCTGTGCATGGAGGCCAGGGCCGGATCCTGGGTGCAGGAGCCCCTGGTGGCAGCTGGGTGCCGCAGGGACACTGCTCCAGGCCCCAAACCCACCGGGGAGATGCGCGAGTGAGTGGCTGTGCAGGGCTTGCACCCAGGGGTGCAGACGTCATCGCCGGGGTAAGAAATCCCCAAATTTTGGGTCCCACACCACACTCCATCCATCACCCGCCATGGGAGCCAGGAACGGCGAGCAGGCTGCGGCCCAGCACTGAAATACCAACAAGGACCAACCCTGGTGCTGCAAACAGCTCCGGCCGTGCTGCATGGACAGCTCAGGCTGTGCCGGGTGGCTGCAGCAGGATACGGCCCCGTCACTCCTGCACTGCGCTGGGCTCTGCCACGGGCGCCCATCACCGTGGCCTCTGTGCGCCTGGGAGCGGTCACGGTGCTTTGGGAAGCACACGGAGGTGGGACCACGCTTTGCTTTTCCTCTACTCAGCCCCAGCTTGGGTCAGTATCTCTGCATGGAAACCAAATTTACCAAAAACGCCCCGTTTTGGCAACAACGCTCTCTGCGTTACTTTCCCACTTGGGGCTCCCGGTTTTGGTGAATCTGCATGCAAACTGGGCTCGGCCAAAGCTATTTCAGTTATAGGTGTGGCCGCTTACACAAACTATAATTACCCCAACAAAACCCCTATGGGGGACACGGTTATGGTGCCGAAGGCAGGTCTACAAATAACGCGCCCTTGGCAGACCGTGGCCACCTTTGGTGCTGTCCTGGTGTTTTGAGCAGGGAAACTGAGGCACGGGGCCACGGTTTGCTCAAGGCCGGCCGCGTTCCTCCTTCCTCCCTCCCCTCGCACGGTATCCTACGTGCGGGCTCCGAGCGAGGGGATGCTGCAAGCTCACACACGCTGCAGCGGGGTAANCTGCAGCGGGGTAATCCCCGCCGCTACGGCTGCAGCCGGGCAGGGTTGGATCCTGCACTGTGGATGGGTCCAAAATGGTGCGCTGTTTTTTGGGGGGATGTCCCAAAGATGTGATGGGTTTGTGGGTGTGAGGTGATTGCTGTGTGCTGATGCCATCTTGTCCCCGTCCCTGTCCCCATCCCCCCGGGGCTTGTCCAGTTTGCAATCCGGATGGGGCTGAGCATCCCCTTGCAGTGCTGCCCTCGGGGGGGCCGCATCCTGCTCCAGGGGCCGCAGCCCACCCCGGGTCCCCCCCTTCCCACAGGGCACCCCGCGCCCCACAGCAGCATCCCAGGGGCCGCATCCTGCCCGGCTCCCCCAGGGCGCTGCCCCCTCCTGTGGGGCTGTGCCCTCGGCCAATCCCGCTCTGCCAGCTGTGTTCCTGACCAATCCCGTGCTGCCACCTCGCTCTGCTTCCAGCCAATCCCATGCTGCCACCTAGCTTTGCTTCCAGCCAATCCTGTGCAACCACCCGTGTTCCCAGCCAATCCCGTGCTGCCCCAGCCCAAGGTATATAAACCCAGGTGGGGCCATGCAAACCCCACTGGTCTATTTTGGGGGGAAAAATGGTGTTTTTGGCTTAGAGGGGCACCCCAAAACCGCCCCCCAAGTGGGCAGCAGGGCTGCTGCACCCCCCAGGACCTCTCCCCTCCCTCCCTGCCTGATATGGCCCCAGCACCACCGAGCTCGTTAGGGCCTGGCGCTAATTGCCCTTCGGAGCCCTACGAGCACCGGGGTCTCTCATTAACCCCTGCCCAGTGTCCCTGCTCTGCCAACACGTCCCACGAAGCCGCAATTAACACAAAGCCCGTTTATGTGCCGAGCCCCAGGTAACGAGCTCCTCGGGCGCGAGCCGGCATCNNNNTCTCCTCCCCAGTTCCTTTGCTTGTTTATTTATTGGCCTTTTATTGCATGGATATTTGCATGGAAACCATTTCCTGCTGTTCCCTTCCCACTCCGAGCCATCATCCTCGGGTTGGGATATTGCGGTTTCCGTGGCAACGCGTTGAGATGCCGCAGAGGACCGCGCTGCCTTCAGGTGGGGAGCCGGGCAGATGGAGCTGGCGAGGAACAAAGATGGGGTGAGGGGGGAAGGACCCCCCCGTACCCCCCTGTTTGTGAGGCCGTGGTGGTCCAGGGTGGAGGAGAAGGGACCGGGAGGTGACAGCGGGAGGTGGCGGGGCTGGGGCTGTGCCCGAGGATGGCCCATGGGGCCGAAGGGGTCTGAAGGGGCTCAGCACCCCCTTCAAGAAAGGGCTGGAGGTGATGGAGAGGGGTGGCTGAATGCTAACCCCAAGCGCAACCGATTTGGGGGATTTTTTATAGGAACAGCATCACTGCCAGGTCTCAGTTCAGGTCCTGCTGCAATTACCATCCGTGCCCTAATGAGCTTTGCTGCCTTGGTGTCACCCTCCGTGAGCTGCAGACCCGTTACCCTATAGCACCACCTATGCCATAACGTGCTCACGCCCAAGACAAACGCTCGGGGGGCGCAATGCACGTGGGGGTTTTCCACCCGCATCCCAGTTCACCCAGATGGGTTCACACATCTTCAAGAAAAACCCTTGGTATCTCCAGCTGGGGACTCTGGGAGGTGCAACACCACTTCTCCATGGGCAGCTCTCTTTGGTCGTCCCCCAAGCCCTATAAAACCCTGTTTTCCTCCAGATTTGCCCCATTTCCCACCGAGGCCACCAGCTGGTGCTGTGCTTTCCCCTCCCTGGCTGCAGGTGGGGACATCTGGAAATGGTTAATCCCGAGATTGCGGCCGGGTTTCTGGTGAGGTGGGAAGGGGACAGGGTCGGGTAATAAAACCCGAGCAGCCGGAGCGCTGCTCCTCGCCGTGGCCTCTTCGGCACAGGTTGGGCTCCCCTGTGCCCACCTTGGCCAGCCTGGTGGCTGCGGCATCTCCGGGCGTTCAGTGTCCAGGTGGGACCCTTGGTGTGGTCCCATTGGGTCAAACTGTCCCTCCAAAGTGGGAGAGGAAGAGACGAGAGGTGTCTTGGTGAGGTCTGCTTGCTTGGCCTCCCTTAACACCTCAAATTGACCCCCTCTTGGGTCCCAAAACCTTGATGCGCTGATTTCAAGGGGATGCTGTGAGGTTCCTGTCTCCCTTTTCAGCACAAAAATTGCCCCTGTGAAGGGCAGGTTGGGTTGCGTTAGCTACAGACCCCAAAGCTCCCCATTTCTCACAAGTTTCGTGCGCCCGGGCAGCCGGGGAGAGCAGAGGAGCCTCCTAGCGAGGCTGCAGCAGGACACCTTAGGGCATCTCCAGTCACCGGATGGTTCGGCAGCAGTGAAATCCAAACCACGCGTGAGCAGCCTGTCCCTCCAGACCTTCCCAAAACGGGCTCCGAAGCCTTCAGAGAAGCACGGGCGATTGCAGGTGTCGCTCCTGCACCGCGAGCCCACGTGCTGGCTGTCTCTCAGCTCATTTTTGGATCACATTTTGAGCAAAGCTTTGGCTCTCCCTTTGCCAGGAGCAGCCCTTGGTACCTCTGTGCCGCCTTTTGTTGTGTTTTTATTTTTATTCCTTCACCAGTCTATAAAATGGCAGTAATAGGTGCTGCAAATCAAGGGCGTCTGGATGCTGAGCGTGCCGCCGCTCGCCGATGGGCTCTTTGTGACCCCGGTGCAGCAATGCTGATTTTTTTTCGCATGGGAAAGAGCTTGAAAAAGATATTTCTGTGGAAAACTAAACCATGACTTCCTGCAACAAAGGAGGGAGCTATTACTGAAAAAAATAAAAAGACAAAAAAACCTGCTGACTGCAACCAGGATACATCTTTGCAGTATATTACTGCTTATTGGAATATTCCCTGCATCCACTTTACCATATGTTTGTCCTCCCTCATTTTCAGTTGTGCTGCTTTGTTAAATTACATGTTTAAAACCAACCAAAGGAGGAACAAGGAGGGGGAGAGGCTGGAAACACACCAGGGGCTTTTCCTTTTTGCGAAACCCTCTTGAAAAACGAGGTACGGTGCTACGCGGGCAGCCAAATCCGCCTTGAGTTTCCTTTCCAATTAGATTTCGAAGGGAAAAGACCCAAGCGCAAGCATCTTCCATTTTTGATTCCCCTTGTAAGTCACAGTGGAACAATCGGCCGCTCTGTTCGTGCTACTCTCTATTCATACGGTAATTAGAAAGCTAGGAATGACAGCCCGTTTAATGACGGCTGTAATATGTACCTGCATCTCGCACAACAGCTGGTGCACTGGAGAAAATGCAGCCATGTTTCTTTGAGATGGGCTAATAGGAAAATCTTGAGCTAACAAGGAAATAAATCTCCCCAAGGCTAAACTTCGCAGAAAATGGTTTCGTGTGCAGAGAAAGGAATTTTAAACGAGTTGGGCCAAATCCGGCCCGGCTGGAGCTGAAGCGATGATGCTGTGGATGCCTTCAGCCTGCCGCAGGGCTCAGGACCCGCGTCTCGGTGGCAGCGGCCGTTTATGCGGGCATAAATCAGGGCTGACGTGTCCCGAGCTGCGGGGTTTGCACTGGGCTGTAAAAGGGGTCCTGTGCTGATGAACCCCCGTGGGTGATGCAGGGGATGAAGCATCAGAAGGGCTGAAGGTGCCGATGGCACGTCGTGTTGGTTCTGGGCGCTGGTTTTCCAGGCTCCTGGAGGCAAAGGAGCAACGGATGGGCTGGAGGCTGGAAAAGAGACCTTCCCATGGCCCCAGGTCACACGGGAACCATTTGGAGGAAGTGCTGTGGGCAAAGCAGTGCGATAGCTGGATCACCGTGCTCACTGCCTTCATGGGCCGGGCAGGTCCGTGTGTCCCTGTGGCAGAGCATCCCTCTCCCTTGGAGACCAAATCTCATTTCCGAAGGGATGCGATTTGCTGGGGGCATCTTCCCAATGAGCAGCCACCTCCCCAGCATCTCCTTTCCCTTCCAGATCCCTCCAGCACCGAAGGTCTTCTGCTTTGCTCCCATGGATCCGCCAGCCCTGGTTGCCCTCATGTTTTCCTTGCGTCTCCTTGGGTGATGGCAGCAGGAAGAAAGAAGAGAAGAAGCTGAGATGTTCCAGCATCCCGCAAGCACCACACAGCCCCTTTCACCCCATTTGGCCATGAGACCAGGGCTGGTTGCACCACGCACGAAGACCTCCCCTTGCAGAGCATCCCATCCAAGGCCGAGCACCCCAAATTGCACCCATCAGCGAGACCTTCGGGTGACCAACTCCGGAGCAAGCTGAGCCTGCAAAAGCTGCTCCTCTGCCACATGGTCCGCAGCCAGGGTCGGGAGCAGGATGGGACCCGCTCTGCCATGAATTACAGCCGAGGACGTGCGGTGCCTCTCGCTGATGATTTGCAGCGCGGCCCGGCCCCGCTCGCTGCGTGCCTCCTCCAAACGGATCCGTCTGAACCGGCTCAAGTTCTCCCCAGCACTAATTGATTTCTGCTTCCCGCCGGCTCCCTTCCAGCCCCCCGCCAGTCCCCAGCCCTCGGGAACCCGCAGACAAAGCCCCAGGCTCTCAGTTTCCTGTAGTCAACCTCCAACCATCTGATCAAGTGTCTTAAAATCTGTGGATTCCTCTTTTTTTTTTTTTTTTTCCCTTCCCCTTTCTCAGGCGTCCCCGGGGGAAGTTCCCAGACCCCGTTCCTCATCGCTTCCAGCCATCTGCTCCGACCCACGGCGAGAGAAATCCCCCTTCCTCCCCAGCTCCCCTTAAAGACCGCGCTAATCCAGCCCGCTTGGATCGCACATGGCTTTTGCAAGGGACGTGGGAAACGGCTCCTCGGCAGGACAAGACCTCAAAGGCAACGCCGGCAGAAAGCGCAGAGCTTTCCCATCGGGGCGCGGGCAGAGCTCCGCCAGCGCGGCATCTCGGGGGGGCAGCCCCCGGCCATTATCAGCCCGTAAAGACGAATCCTGCAAACAACCCCTCGGTGCCCTTCCTTGCCGGCCCTCTTCGGGCTGTAATTTCAGTGCTCCGAGGGGGTGCGCGTCCCTTCCCGGAACCGCCGGCGCTCCGCACGCTGTGAATAATATCCCGCTTTTTCCATCTGGGGCGAGATTTACGAGCCGGCAGCTCCGTTCAGATCTAGGTCTGATTTCGACGGTCGATGCTGGAATGTGATATTTTCCTAAATGTCCCTGTAGTGCCATGAAATCCAGTTATAAAGAAAACAAGGACATGTTTTAACAATAAAACCAATGTGCATGATCTAATTAAATGGCATAATAAAATTAGGAAATAAATGCACAAAGCATGAAAACCTGTTCCTTGAAAAGTGAATCAAATTGGCTACTAAAATGAGCGTTTATTCCTCGTGAAGGAAGCCGGGGGATCCTGCCCTGCTCCTCCGGGAAGGTCTCCCTGAGCTGACTCCGGGTTTTGGGAAGGTTTGGCCGCTGAGGGTTGTTTTTCTCCGAGAGCTGGACTGAGCCAGAGGCAGCCGGGAGGGGGAGAAGGAAAGAAATGTTTGCTAACGGATGCATTTACCTGCTGGAAAACCCATCCCCTGCACAAGGTTAATAAATACATCGCGAAGGAGCCCAAAGTGCTGAATCGGATGGAGGATGGGGTTTGGTGGTGGGGTGAACTGCAGCAAGAGCAAAGCCGGTCGGGAGGTAACAACTGCCCCGCAGAGCTGCTACTGGCACAAAAAGGGAGCAAATTTGCAGACAGATCGGTTGCCCAAGTCTCCTAAGCTCCTCTGAAGGGCTAACAATATTAATCTGTTCTTATCCATGAGCTTCCTTGTGCCTGCCAACAACAGCTTTGCGAGGTGGATCAGGGGAAACCGAGGCAGGGAGTGCAGAGCCCTCCCAAGATCGTGGAAGATTCTTCTTTGCTTTTTTTTTTTGTTCATTTTGAGATTTTGCAAAACTTCGCAGACGGAGCCTGGAGTCTGCAAACCTCGGTGCTGCAAAGCAGTGAGCTCCGAAGTTTGCAGTCAGCCGTGCGCTGGCACGCAGTCCGAGGTGGGTGGGTGCAAACAGCCAAGCAGTTTTGGGGTGCTGAGCCCACCCGGGGGTGCCCACCTCTTCTCCCCACTCTTCTGGCGATGCCTCGCGACACCGGCAGAAAATTCCCTTTTCCTCTTCTGCTTGGCACCGCTGTCAATCCTTCATCGGGGCCATCCATCAATTAGCTTGGCGCGCTCTCCCTCGCAACTGTCTGTGTCATCTTGCATACCCCCATGGTGTTAAATAATTAAACCGTAGCACGTTGTAAAAGAGAAAAAATAGCGATCTGTCTTACAGCTGCGGAATAAAATCATTTGGCACCGATGCCGAGATCAGATATCTTTCTGGCAGGCGATGGTGCCTGCGTTTCTGAGCCAAAGCTGTGCACGGGTTGGGGCTGGCGGGATTTCGGCTGACCCCGGTGCTCGATTTTGTGATTTTGCCTCTCCCGTTGGAAGGAAAAGCTCCCCAGGTCGGCCTTGGAGGCGGTGGGCTGGCCAGGCAAGGAAAAACCCGATTTGAAAATAATTATTGCCCAACATCAGGCGGTATTGTGAACTCGTAACTCAGCGTGGGAACGCGGAGCGGTTTGGGTTATTGCTTTAATCAGCATTGCGGGGTGTCGATAAGGACGCGGGGTCTTATTTATTGCGGAGGTGCCGTGCCGGATCCTGCAAACCTCCCAGCGGGGATGGACCCGCGTGCCTTTGAGCATCTCCAAGCCTGCAGGAGATGCGCGGCCACATCCAAATGCCATCAGGGCTGGAGTGAGGGACACAAAATGGGTAAAGAACCCCAAAGTTGGGGGGGTTTGGTTTTGCCTGGCAGTTTTATGTGCTAAGGAAACTTTCTGATTTATTCTTGGCCCCCATTTTTCATGCTTAAGGGCATGACACACATTATCATTCACCACCTTCGTTTACATGTAGCAAACATAGGTCAATTTATTTCTAAATCCCCTTTTTTATGGCTCTATTGAACTATTTGCCACATTATTTATACGTTAATGCGATGAATCCCTCTGGATATCACACTGTCTAATAAATAACGCGACAAATCATTAAGCAGGGTGATAAAATCAAGCCATTTAAAAATACATCAACCTGTGTTGCTTTCGTGTAAAATAAGCTCCAGGGGCCCATCAGCGAGAGAGGAGGAAGGAGAGGCACACACGCACATGTGCGCACACGCACAAAAAAAGGCAAAACACCTCCTTTTGTCGAATGTCCTGGAAAACGAGGAGCTGGGGCTCGGTGTTTTTATTTTTGTTTCTTTTTTTTTTTTTTGGTGAGGCTGGAAGGGGAAGGCTGGGATGAAAAGGGGAATTTGGGGACAATTTGGGAAGGAGGAGTGGATGGGCGGACTCGAGGCGCTTTGGGGGACCCAAATTGTGCAAAACTCACCCCAAAACCCAAAGGGCGGCTGGCGCCTCCCCAGCCGCTCGCGCCGGGCGGGCGGGCGCGCCCAACC
>VXAA01002859.1:0-13263 GCA_013399115.1 Anseranas semipalmata
ATGTATATATATGTATTATGTATTATGTATACGTATTTAAGTTAGTCCTAAAATAATGGTAGTCATCTCCAGTTCCCTGTTAACAATGAGATAACTAATTTTAGAATACTTATTTGGACCTATTCAGGAAATAATAACTTATCCCTAATTGTGCAAACACTCCAAGGGAGTTAGGGAAACTTCTTCCAAAAACTTTCTGGTGTTCATATCTTCAGAATATCTTCCTATAGAGATATTTCATCATCTCTACATTTCAGTATCAGAAAGCTGTCACATTTGCTGAAAACTTGGCCAGCAGAAACACAGCTGACATTTTTTTACAGAATACTCTTTCTGTGTTATTTTAGGACATGTCTAAGGTGGTATTTGCACACACTGCCACAAATAAAACCTCTTGGATTTTGAAAAGCATGCAACATTGAGCTAATATTGTTCTCATTCTAACTGAGGTACTGAGGCCAACAGTAGCACAGTTTGGTCAATATTGAACACTTGCAAAAATCCCTTCTAAATACACAACTGAGGTATGTAGGATTTCTATGTCGTTCTACTTACAGTTATGCAAGTGTTTTAAGTAGATACGAGCAGCTGTAGAGACACCAGTCTTTACTCACCAGCGCTGGACTAATCTACTCCATATAGGTCATCCTGTGTTAGGGTAATCCTCCCTAGCTACTGAACAACCCCAAGCAGTGCTACAGGCTGGGGGATGAGTGGCTGGAAAGCTGCCTGGCAGAGAAGGACCTGGGAGTATTGGTTGATAGTCGGCTGAATATGAGCCAGCAGTGTGCTCAGGTGGCCAAGAAGGCCAACAGCATCCTGGCTTGTATCAGGAACAGTGTGGCCAGCAGGACTAGGGAAGTGNGGAGGCTCAGGGGCGACCTGATCGCTCTCTACAGGTACCTTAAAGGAGGCTGTAGCGAGGTGGGGATTGGTCTCTTCTCCCACATCTCCAGTGATAGGATGAGGGGGAACGGGCTAAAGTTGTGCCAGGGGAGGTTTAAGTTGGATATTAGGAAAAATTTCTTTACTGAAAGGGTTGTTAGACATTGGAACAGGCTGCCCAGGGAAGTGGTTGAGTCACCATCCCTGGGGGTATTCAAAAGACGTTTAGATGTAGAGCTTGGTGACATGGTCTAGTGGAGGGCTTGTTAGTGTTAGGTCATAGGTTGGACTGGATGATCTTGGAGGTCTTTTCCAACCTAAATGGTTCTGTGACTCTGTGATTCTGTAATTTGATTACCCTTCAGACACCTATAAAAATACATTATATGAATCTGATTTTAGAACCAGGATTACAGTAGTGTTTCATAAAAAGCAAGCAAACAAACAAACAAACAAAACCCACCTTTTTCTCAAGCTTGATGTATGCTACCTGTTTAAACTTATGATAGTACAAATTTTTCTATATAATATAAAGGTTTGTGCAGTTATTTTATACTACAATAAATACTAGCCTTAGGTATAAGAACTTAAAATGCTCCTAAAGCAATTACTTTGCTGTCATCATCTTATAGCAATAGACTGCCTATACTTAATAAAAATGTCTGTTAAAAAAGTGATACCGTATTAATTAACACTTATGAAGGTCACCATTATAAAGCACAGCTAAGCGAGGCTGCTAGCAAATGAGGTCAGAAGGAAACTCACAGTCCACTAACAAGAAAATTATAATGTGCATTTGATTGAAGTTATGGACTATATTCAAGAATATAATTAATTAAAAAAAAAAAGTTTTATAATGCAGCTATCTGTGTTCCAATGGAAGAATTCCCTAATTAAAAATCTAGCAAATAGGAACCATGCATAAGTAATAAAACCATGGAGTTTTATCTCTTATTTTTTGAGGATAAACAAGACTAATTATAATTATAACATAGTTAATAATTTTATTTTTCCAGGTACATTTTTCATCATGTTATTCCATCCAGTCATGCAAATGAATAGGAAACATTTTGAATATTTACCTCTAATACTATATATATAAGTATTTCTAAGGAAATCACTACCAAAAAATGACAAACTTCTGAGGTTTGTCACATAGATGGAAAAGTCAAGTGTTTTACCAAAGTCTAAGACAATACTGGTGAAAATGTGCACTTGATGTCATATCTTTCACAATATAAATGATCTCTTTTCTACAGAGCCACTCTAGCACGTGTGTCTTAGTTACTGGATAAATGATTATCAAAAATTTAGGACACATCTCTCAAAAGTTCAGAAATAAGAATGAGAGCATTAGTTATGTAGTTTTAATTACTGGAACACAGCTGGTATACTGTGGGAAAAATAACTTTATATCAAAAATTCTTGTGCTGAACTGTTTTATGTAACTTTTTTGTTCATGCTGTAGAAACATTGGAGACAGGAACCTATTTTTTTCTTCCAAATGCAAAACAGAAGTAAATCAAACCCAAATGACCAAATGACAGCTAAGACTTATGAGCAGCAGATGGCAGTAGGTTATTTATTATTTTTACACTGTGTTGCAGTGTATCTATGCTCCTATGATCTATGTCTATCATTTATAGAAATTGCAGAAAATATACACATATTAATTCATGAGTGATCTAAATCCTTTTTTATTGTTTACTGCTGACTTATGCATCCTGTCTCCTCATCTTGCAGTGGAATTTCTCAATCAGAAAATACAGGAAAGGTGATCTCAATAATAAAGTTGTGCATCGTCAGAGACATGGTACATATCTTTATAATCCCTACTTGTTGCTGCCTTTTGTAAAATAGGTATCTGTACCTGTCTTATAAAGCACTTGCAGAAGTTAGAGGGATAATAAAGGGAAAGTCACTACTTTAAGAAACTACAGTGCCATATCATATGTACTGATTGATATTGTTAACAGCAGATATTGTAGAAGGAGGAAGTAAGTGGCTGGAACTAATATGTCTGAAAGGAGAACACAGACAGTATCAATAATATAAGTTTATTTGTTGGAATGATACCACTTCAGTCTAAACAGTCTTGCTCAGAATTCCCAGTAATTTTGAGGAAATTGCAATGCTGCTCAAGACTTGTGTGATAATGCTTTATGAGAGTATGCAATTGAACTATAGAATGGGAAAATAATGGCAGTCATCAGTAGTAGCTTGCTATATAAGAAATGCTTCTTCAGAGTCATGACTGTAGTAGGGAAAGCATTAGAGAAGCACTGATTTTTGAAGTGTGACAATTTAATTAGATAAAAATACAGAAAATTTTAAAGGAGGACAAATAGCGTTTGTGCTTCATATAATTTCATGTAAACATCTCTTCTCTGTAATTTTGATGATGATAGTATTTTTCATTATAGCTAAAGCTATTCTTTTTTCCTCCCCTCCATAATTGCATGTGGCAGTCTCTTTTTGGCTATAGTTATGTAAGTAGAATCTTAAAGAGTTTGTAAAAGAAGGAGTATCCAGTATCCAGATCACATCTACCTGCTGACAGCAATCTATGTCAGAGTGAGTGTGTGTTACGTGTCTTATAATAGACAAAACTATGATCGCTTTGACAAATATTCCAGTTAAGAGATACGGTCACTCTAAACTTTGGAATACCTACAAGAAAACTGAGTGAAAGGGCAAAGCAGAGCTTATGGGAAAAAGTTCTCATTGGTAAACACTGCATGTAAAATCTTTTTTTTGTGTACTGCTTTTAAAGTCATAGAAAAGCATAAGAGAATATTGTTTAAAATAGAGCACATTTGACAATCATGATTATAAAAAAGAATAGTCTTGAAATACAGTTTCCTTCTGAACTCTAGAAAAACTATGCCTTGGCACAACTATATACTGGAAAGATAGCTACTAAGGTCAAATTTGAATTTGGTAATATTTAGAGTAACATAGGTAAGTGACGATTTCTTCATATACCAGTTACACATAATGATCATCAATTCATGTGTAAATTATAACAGTGGTTAATATACAAGGTACCAATCAAGCTATTCCTGATAATCTTTTTTTTTTTCATCTAAATTTGTTGTTATTGGCATAAAAACATATCATACAAAAAGTCTTATTCCAGTATTTTCTGGATTTACAATAACGTAATTTACAGAGTTCAGTTTCATTTAGAATTACCAGTATGTTCTGTTTCACAAAGTTTAGTGAGAAGGGATTGAATATCCTTGACTACATGACAGCTTTTTATTTATTTATTTATTTCAAGATATTAAAACACGTGAGATGAGGAATTTACAGTACTCATGTTTCATGATGGAAAAAGAAGACTGCAAGTTCCTGATTTAGCAGAACATCTCACATAGACACTTCATTCAAACTGAATACTCTCACAGAATTTAATAGTCACAAGATAAGACAAAGTACATGGTTAATGGTTCATGGGATTCAGTCATACATGCAAGACATGAAACAAAGGTGATGAAAAAAAAAAAAAAAGTGTGAGTTGAATGTGCATCCCTGATTTTGTAAAGCAGGTTAGGGTAGGTTCAAATCCATGCTCTTCAGCCAAGGGGCACTCTCTGTTTAGACTGCAGACCATGAGGACCAGACCACGTCCCACGTTATGAAGAGCTGGGGATATCACTGACTTGCTGAAGGACCTCTGGAGGTCCTAGACCCACAGGGATGGCACAGTGCCACATGGATGGTACTATTACCAACACTAGTCAGATGAGGTGGTTTTGTCTAGTCAAGCCTTGAAAATATCCAAGTCCTGAGAATATAAATAAATTGAAATAAAAACATTTCATTGCATACATTTATCAGTACCCTTTTTTGAATATTATCTCTGACATCATGGTATTTTTTAGACTTAAATTGTCAAATGAAAACTTACATATTGAAACAACATTTGATTGTTATTCACGAAAAGGCATATACACCATTTTGTTAACTAGTATTGTCACAGTCAAACAACCAGACAAAGCAAAACACCATGACTTTATTATGTTTACTGTTGAAATAGCTACATGTTTAAACTCTCTGAATTAATAGCAGAATCAAGGAAGATCTTAATTTCCAAAGTATCATGAGCCTTTATTTGAGTTCCTGGAAATCATGTATTTCTGGTGACCAGAAGCTCACAAATAGCTTATGAATATGGGGAATAAATCTTTCATGATTCATAGGTCTGTAAGTTGCAGTATATTGGTTCACTAAGTCCCTGTTATTATTTTTGCTTTTTGAAATTAAAAACAATTCTCTCTGCTTACATAAGTTCTGGCTTCTCACAAATGTATTTACTTGTCGCTTTCACTGATCTAAAGTTTAGTGCTCAGAATTAGAATACCTTACTATGATAATTGTCTGATTTCTCTACACATATGCAAAAATACTTACCTTACATGTAGTGTAAACCTCCTGCAATTACTAACAGCTTCAAAGAAAGAAGTAAATTATTTCCAAAGAGCAGAAAATTATTCCTTGAAAAATAATTCTGAGTGAATTTTAATTACAATTTGGCCATATTTACCAGTAGTTTTCATAGATATTCAACATGTTATGTTTTAGGAAGAACTAATATTCATCAAATGTTTGTAGAAATTGTAAATATTCAAACACTCATTAAGACACATTTCAAGTTTGGAATTCACTCAGTGTTTTGTATAAACATGCATACAAGCTATATAATCAAGCCTGTGAGAAGAGTCAACATTAAAACCATGTAACCCAACACACCTTGAAAGCTGTGGACAGATAAGCCAGATATTTTTTTTTTCTTGACCAGCTAATACAGGCAATATTGTATAAATTGATAATTGTCTATTGGAGTGTAGTGTTTACTATTTGCTTTTCATTTTATTTGGTTAGGTTCTTATATCTTTATTTAAGAGAATAAAAATTGTAATTTCTATTACTGTAGCAATGAAAATGGAGAAAACTGAATTTTCAGGAAGAAGCTGTTTGATAATCATTATTTGCTGAGGCAAAACTCAAGTAATAATAAGTTAGACACCTTGCATCTGCATGTGAACGCTTTGTAATGTGTGAAACACAAGTAGTGGCAATGCCTTTTACTCTCCAGAGGTGCCGGCTCCTAATTTGTATTCAGGTGACCACATCCCTCTGGCTTTACAGACTCTTATATTAGAATTAGGTACCCGCATATCTCTTAGGAGGCTGTTGTCATCCATTTGAAGACAGGGTTGTCATCCATTAAAATAATCTTTATAAATAGTTCATTCAGGTTTCACCAGACTATTGCTTCTCCACCGTCTGTGAGAAGAGCTTTTTTCCAGGTACTTTGAGCTACTGTCCAAAGGTGGCATACAATTTTTAATCAGACAGGATTTTGCTACTGCAGGAAATCAGTCACAGCCAGGGAGCCATTAGAAGCTTCTGATAATAAAATTGACATTGGTGCTCAGGACAAAGATGGGTGTTGTGTTCTTCCATCTACCAGTGCCATAATGTTACAGGCAGCATCCTCTTTGCAGATAGGACTTATGTAAAAGCACACACACGGTGTTTCTTGTAATTCTGCCACTAAAATCACTCCCACTCCAACTGACCGGCTACTGTGTACCCACTACTAACATTTCCATCAGATCCAGAATCTTCGTTATTACTGTCATTATTTTCATTAACATTTTATTGTACATACTTGTTTGTTAAATGCTCAGGGGCTTCTAAATTTGTCTGATGTTAAATTGAAATGTAAATGTTTTAACCTTTTGTTCACAGGACTGTTGAAAGACAAAGACTATTCGAGGGATTTTTAAAATAGTTTTTACTACTTAATTTTAGGATTCCAATGTCAAGATTTAGTCCCTTCATCTTAAATGTCCAAACAGAGGTGTAAGTTTGTGATTCCAACTTTCTGTGCTTTGACAATGATTGCCTTGTGATGTTTAGCTTTTACTGAAAAAAAAAAAAAAAAAAAGACAACAAACAAACAAACACCAAAACCTCAGTTCAGGGTAAGTGATTTTCCTTGTTTATTCATTGACATGGTAAGTGTATGTAGCATGCTGAGGTTTTTCTTAATTTATAAAATATAAAGATGTATCTCAGTAGACAAAGTAGATAAATCTAACATCATGGTAATATCCAGCAATAAATGAGATCTAAGATGCAGAAAAGTAGATCGTAAAGTAGGAGAGACACTGGTAGTGAGCAGATAACACAGGAGAGATGAAATGAGGTTACCGGCACTTGTATTATAACAAACATCTGACAAACACAGCTGCAGTGATGATCCACAGCTGCAGGAGCAAGGAAAGGTCCCTGAAACTGAGGACATCTTCAAGGTCAAGGAGAAGAAACCATTAGCAACTGAAATGGGGAAGTCATTAAGCTGGTGGAGGAGAGTAATTTCCTTGCGAAGGCCACAGAAAAATCCTGATTAAAATCAGTCAAGGGTATTGTTGTGTGCAAAATGTTTCTGAAATGGTAAGAGGGTACTTTCTTGAACCTTTTTGCCTGGGAACACAAAAATTAGAGAAGAGATTTTCTTTAAGGTCAAGTGAGATTTCTAAAAGAGTTGTAACTCTGTAAGCTATTTCTTCTATCATTTTTTTCCTCAGGTTTATCACATCTACAACATTAAAATAGACAAAATGTGAGTTTGGATAGATCAAATCTATCTGAACTAGATAGTAAACAGAAGAGAGAACAGACAATGACAACACTAAGAGTAGATGAAAGATGATAAAAAGAAGCATGCTGTTAAAACCTGTGCAGTTTTATAAAACTGATTGATAACTGGAAACTTGACTGATAATGAAGACTAAAACACACGGAAATTTTGGAAATAGGTCCGTTTTTAATGTTCCTTTGATAATAGGTCAAAGCCGGAGAATATTTCAACAACAGAAAAATGCCCACTGGGCTGATGTGTCGTGTGTGTACACAGCAAGAGGGAAACAGACAAACAAGCAAAAGAACTGTCAAGGCAGTGTTAGAAAGGATTGTAATATATAATAGAAATGAGTTTGGGGATATATGCATCTGGGTATTTCTCAAAGGTCGTAGTGACTTTATTTACTCATGTGCTATGTGTTACTATGGATGAAATGATGAAAAGAATAAAGACTGCAGAGCTGTGAGGTGGTTATCGAGGGAGAGATCAGAGGATATTACTGGGGGATTAAAAATATCTAGTAATACCAACTTCTCTGTAATTAGCACAGTGGATTTAAAAAAATAAAACAGAAAAAAATAGGCAATATAGAAAAATAAAGACCGTCTTCTGACTTTTTGTGTATAGATAAATCACAAAAATAAATCCAAATGCTAATATATTTGCTTATATTATTTAATAATACTTCTGACCAAAAAAAAAAAAAAATAATGTGTTTACTTTCTGGTTATTTCCTTAGCTCATTCAGTGTGGTTCCATGTTGCTCCCAATTTAACTGTGTTTTGATTAGTATTTTGAACAGATACTGAGATTGTTAAACCAATTCATACAGTTGGTGGAGTTTCACAGTCATTGTTGTCTTGCAAAAGAATACTCTCGTGTGCAGCCTTGGCAAATACAGTAGGATAATAAAAGCTAAAATTTCTGACTGAACGTGTTTCTCTATCAAATTTATTTTAGAATATTTTTTGTTTGTTTGTTTATTTATTTGTTTGTTTATTTATTTATTTATTATGGTGGCATAATGCCAGCTGTCATCTGAAGCAATGTTTCACCTGCTCCTGTACCCTACATTTCTTCAAACTGTCTTCCATCTAAGAACCAATAAAAATATCTTGTACAGTTCAACATAATTCAAATAATGTTTTTTTGCTGAACTTCCAGAAATACCCAGCATTTTTACTGATACCATTGGTAACCTCTGTGAGGGAGTTCTTGCTGCTGCATGCAAAATGACTGGTTTCCAGGGATGTGTACATGAGGTCAAAACAACAGCTAAAAAAATGAAAAATACTAAACGTTGTTTCATATTAAAATATTTTCCATGATAAAGTATTTAATATAGGAATTGTTTTGATATATATATGTACATAAATATGCTATGCATTATTTCATTTTGTATCTTAATATTTTATATTCTATTTACATATATTAAATATATATATTTTTAATGATGTAAAAAGTCTGTGAATACAATAGTTGGATATATAGGTTATTCTTTTTATATTAAAAATTGAAACATATTAGAAGGAAGATAAATAGGAGCGGATTATCAGCAAGGAGAGTGAAACTGTCTTATCTAGTCCTATTGACAGTCTTGAATGAAATAACCACAGTTCATTTTACTGGTCTCTGAATACACTGAACTTTATGAAAAACTCGAGTTGTCTTTCTTTTTGAGATTCAACAGAGGTTCAAATAAGAGATTTCCCTGGGCAGTAGTATCAATAACACATTCAAACGCAAAAGGCAAAAAGAAAATTAGAATATCATGACCTGAATTACTTTCTGTTGTATTTCTATTTACATATGGATGTGGTGGTTTCACACTGATGGGCAGCTGAGCTCCACCACACCACTTTCCCACTCCCTCTCCTCAATAGAACAGTGGGAGAAAATATGATGAAAAAAGGTTCATGGGTTGAGGTAAGGACAGGGACATCACTCACCAGTTACTGTCATGGGCAAAACAGACTCAGCATAGGGAGATTAATAGAATTTATTACCTATTGATAGCAGACGAGAAGAGTGAGAACTAAAAGCAAACTACAAACATCCCCTCTCTCCTCCCCCACCCTCCTCCCCCCGAGGCAGCACAGGGGCATGGGGAATGGGGGCTGCGGTCAGTCCCTAATGCTGCGTCTCCGCCGCTCCTTCACGATTGCTCTCTGCCCCTGCTCCACGTGGGGTCCCTCCCACGGGATGCCGTCCTTCCCGAGCTGAGCCTGCCTGGGCTGCCCACAGGCTGCAGCTCTCCAGGAACTGCTCTCATATGGGTCCGTACCACGGGGCCCATCCCTCAGGACCAAACTGCTCCAGCACGGCTCCCCCACGGGCGGCAGCTCCCGCCAGGCCTCCTGCTCCTGCGGGGGCTCCTCTCCACGGGCTGCAGCTCCAGCCCGGGGCCTGCTCCTGCGGGGGCTCCCGTGGGCCGCAGCCTCCTTCAGGCCACATCCACCTGCTCCATGGGGGCTCCTCCATGGCTGCAGCGTGGAGATCTGCTCCGTGGGGTCCCCATGGGCTGCAGGGGGACGGCCTGCTCCTCCATGGGCCTCTCCACGGGCCGCAGGGGAACTTGTGCTGCGGTGCCTGGAGCCCCTCCTGCCCTCCTCCTGCACTGACCTGGGTGCCTGCAGGGCTGCTTCTTTCTCATGTTCATAGAATCATAGAATGGAATCATAGAATCATGGAATGGCTTGGATTGGAAGGGACCTTAAAGATCATCTAGTTCCAACACTTTCTAACAGATCAGGTTGTCCAAGGCCCCATCCAACTTGGCCTTGAACACTTCTAGGGAGGGGGCATCTGCAGCTTCTCTGGGCAACCTGTTCCAGTGCCTCACTTCCCTCTAAGTGAAGAATTTCCTCCGAATGTCTAATCTATATCTACCCTCTTTTAGTTTAAAACCTTTCCCCCTTATTCTGTTATTATCTGCCCATATAATTTTCTCACTCCTCTCCCAGTTGTTATTGTGCAGCAGATTTTTCCTTTCTTAAATCTGCTTTCACAGAGGTGCAAGCAGCATTCCTCACTGGCTCAGCTCTGGCTGGCAGCAGTGGGTCCCTTTAGGAGCTGGCTGGAGCTGGCTCCTCTCTGACATGGGGCTGCTGCTGGGCTCTGCTCACAGAGGCCGCCCCTGCAGCCCCCCTGTTACCAGAACCTTGCTATGTAAACTCAATACAATGGATTATTATTCTAGAGAATTACACATGTATATGTTAAAAAAAAAAAAAAAAAAAAAAGTTCTGCCCCTTGCTTTGTCCACCATATATGACATTATAATTTGCAATATATTTTTTCATATTAACGGTGAGTTTTTCCTTTTGCAGAAGATCAAAGAGTTTCCTATATTATCAGCTTTTCCCATATTTTTATTTACTTGATACTTTCCATAATATTGGTACTTCAAGTGGTCATTTAATCTTTCCAGCACCCTCTAGAACAATGTGGTAAGATAACATTTAAGAAACATGGCTTCACAAAGGGTAAATCATTCCTGACTAACTTGGTGGCCTTCTACAACATACTGACAGCATTGGTGAACAAGGGAAGAACAACTGATGTCATCTACCTTGACTTAAAGTAAGGCTTTGATATAGTCCCACACAACATCCTGTCTCTAAATTAGAGAGACTTTGATGGATGGACTGTTTGGAATTGGCTGGATGGTGGCATCCAAAGAATTGCACTCAATTGTTCAATGTTCAAGTGGAGGCCAGTGACCATTGGTGTCCCTCAGGGATCTGTACTGGTACTGGCACTCTTTTGTATTTTCATTGGTGATATGGACTGTGGGATTGAGCGCATCCTCAGCAGGTCTGTAGATGACACCAAGCTGTGTGGTGCTATTGATACGATAGAAGGAAGAGGGGGTCTTGACAAGACTGAGGGGTGGGTCCATGTGAATCTCACGAAATTCAACAAGGACAACTGCTGAACCTGGGTCAGGACAACCCCAAGCATCAGTACAGACTGGCTGATGAATTAATTTAGAAAATCCCTGTGGAGATGGACTTGGGAGTACTAGTGGATGAAAATTTGAATATGAGCTGTCAATGAACCCTTGCAGCCCAGAAAGCCAATCTGGCTGCTAGCCAGAAGCATGGCTAGTGGGACAAGAGAGGTGATTCTCTCCCTCTCCTCCACCTTGTGAGACCCCACCTGGAGTACTGCATTTAGCTGTGGGGCCTCCAGCACAAGAAGGACATGGAAAGGGTCCAGAGGAGGGCCACGAGGATGATCAGGGGACTGGAGCACCTCTCCTATGACGAAAGGCTGAGAGAGTTGGGGTTGTTCAGCCTGGAGAAGACAAGGCTCCACTGAGATCTTAGAGTGCCCTTTCAATATACAAAGGGGTCCTACAGGAAAGATAGAGAAAGACTTATTACCAGGACCTGCAGTGACAGAACAAGGGGTAACAGTTTTAAACTGAAAGAGGGTAGATTTAGATTGGATATAAGGAAGACATTCTTCACTCAGAGGGTGGTGAGGCACTGGAACAGGCTGCCCAAAGAAGTTGTGGATACCCCATCCCTGGAAACATTCAAGGCCAAGTTGGATGGGGCCTTGGGCAACCTGATCTGCTAGAAAGTGTTGGAAATAGATGATCTTTAAGGTTCATTTCAACCCAAACCATTCTATGATTCTATAAAACTCTTCCATGCTTACTGAAAGAATATGTGACAAAGGTGTGAATAGCATCAAGAGTTCTAACCATTTATTAAATCATCTTTGCTCTTCTTAATCACATTTTATGTGAATGTTTATGTTTATCTTGATTTATACTGTGAACGCATAAATGAATGTCCACAAGTGTTAATCAGAAAAATGTAATTTGTATTACTAGTAGTGGTAGATATGTCTGTGAAAATTTAGTTGTACTTCTAAGATCAGAAATTGGGCAACATATCTTCAATAGCTTTCGTTACACAAATCATGGCATTTTTCTGCTTTTACATGCCTTACTGCTTTTTCTGCGACCTGGAGACCAATTATTGATTTCAGATTTACTCTCAAAATAATTAAATCATCGAATCCACCTGTTTCCACAGATGAAGTATGCTTTTTATTGGAATAATTGCTTTGTAAATAAGACAGTAATATATCAATATATTTTCAATATATTTTGTGGCTAAGAAGCAGGAATGCATGACTATAGTATCATTGTAGGACATATGAGGCTTGGTCACATTTTCCAGAAAATCAGAACCACCAAATTCTGTCTACTACACATCTGGATTGAAAACCTTTGGCAGTTTTACTGTCATAGAAGTAACAGTAGTTACAGTATAAATGATTGCTTTCTACAAATGAATAGAGATAATGAAAAATGTGCAGGATACACTGATAGTAGAAATAAAGAGGAGTTAAGTCTTTTTTTTCTTTTGTCACAACAAAATGAAAAAAAGAAATAAAAAATGAAAACACCTTCATTATGTTATAATCTTTATATTTATTAGAAATCATTTCATCAGTTACCATAATATAATAAAGTACACATTAAAAGCTTTCTGACTGCCTAGATAAATACAGGCCATAGTTATCTAATATCCTTTTACAAGAATATTCTATTTTAAACTTTATGGTGCTTTATTTTAAGATGTTAGTATCTCTTTCAAATCATGTTTACAATTTCCTCTATCCCTAACTCTAGACATTCCAGCACTGAAGTAAATGTAGTTTCTTCGGATGTAGCTATGCAAAGCTTTGAAAAAAAAAAA